>APFE030141268.1:393577-418442 GCA_000404065.3 Pinus taeda | reverse complement strand
GTAATGCAAGGGCCTGGAGGTGAGCGGTGAAGGCTCACTTGGCCGTATTGGCTAGGGTTTTGGCCAAGGATAATGAAATTTAATTATGATTGGGTTTTTCCCCGGATTTGGGGTTTTCCGAGATAAACATGTGTGTTTATGTGCTTATGGTTTGTGCTACCAGGGAAGACCAGGATTGGACAGAGTGTTGGATATTCGAGGGCAGCTGAGTGCACGGACCCCTGCAGCTGAGTGTGCAGAGCGAGTTGAGTCTATAACTGTTGAAGAATTAACAGAGAGAAGCTTTACATCAATTTTGGGTATTTATTTCTTGTTCTCTATATCGAATATATTGTGCATAAATTGCATTTCTATTGTCTATATGGTGTGTGAACATATATAATTTTGTAGGTTAAGTGAATGTGAGTTTAAGTATCTATTTACGTGAAGTTGACTAACATCTCTAAGAGGATAAGTAAGATACACAATGTAACTTGGGGAAATAGCATAGATCATTGCCATAACAGTGTGAAATCACCTCAGCCCCTGGTTAGGGCTGCGTGAAGGACAGTTATAGCAGATCACGAAGGTATTGTAGGTTAGAATAGTACACAAAGTGACCTGCGTGAAGGAAGGCACAATTGGACTAAATCGACCCCTCAGACTTCTCGAGGGTGCAGAAACTTGGTTCCAGCATCCCCTCATACTGCTTCGAGTGAGACTTCATTCCGTGTTCCACGGGATGATGCTGAAAGGGCCAGTAGTGTAGGATTTGTTTAGCTAATTAACTCCAAACCTGGGTCAGGCTCCATGAACCCAACAAATGGTTCCATTGTTGGGACCAGAATCTGCATAAGAGATGTCTAATGTCATATTATTAGAATCCAACTAAGAAGGAAATTGAAGGCTGGTTGGACAAAATAATTCATGAGTTCGCGGCGTAGAAGAACATGAACCCACGATTGACAAAAGAAGAGTGGTTAGATTGTTACCTACACACAGAGATCCATGAAATTTTCTTTGCATCTTTCCCTACTGAGCTGTACAAGTGGATCGCAAAGCTAGCAGATAGCAAAGGAAGGTGGAAACTTAATGACCATATTGTGTGGACCCCAGAGTTAGTGCACAGGATGGAAGCGTCGGAGGATAATATTGTGAGTGTCGTTGATCATTGGCTCAATCGAATTATAGGAGGGTTCATTACTGAGTTCACAGTTGACACCTCGGTCAGCTACAATGAGGCAGAGCAACACTTTCTCAATGGAATGTGAGGTAAGTACATAAAGTATCTGAATACTTGGATTAAAATGTTATTATGTGAAAAGAGGGTTATGAAATTACCTTGATGTTTGGGGCTATGTAAAGTGGAAAAACTTACAAGAATGAAGGAAGTAAGGGATGAGAAAATAGCCCCTTGATTTCACCTCCGCGAGGGGATGAGGAAGAGCTCGCGAAGGTCTCACCATGAAGTGTGATCCATATGATAAGGCAAAGAATTCCATGAATACTACCCCCACCCACACTACCACTAGCTTCACCACCATCACCTCCATCTTCACCCATACCACCTCCGCCACCATCGCGATTCAATATGGCAAGCATGATAAATTTGTCTATGTTCAAGGGATTGGGAAATGAGGATCTGTACCAATTTTGGTTCATTGTATGAGTTGTATGGGAAGCACAAGGAGATACAAATGACAATATAAACAAAGCGACACTGGTTAGCACCCTGCAAGACCACGCGCTGAACTAGTATATTAAGCACTCCAATGATCATCCAAATGTGGGAATCGTGTACATCCAAGTAGTGCTAAACAAAGAGTTTAGCAAGCTGAAGTCTGAAGCATAGTCGATCATTGGATTCAAAGAAATCACGATGCTACCAGGTGAGACTCCTTGGGAGCTAAATCAGAGACTGAAATGCATGATTCACGAAGCTAATATGAATCTAATAGATGGGCAACGTCACGAATGGTTTGTAGCATCGCTAATGCCACATTTAAGGAGCGGCTATCACAACAAAATTTAAGCAATCTGGAAGAGGCCTTAGAAATTACGATGAGGGTGCATGAGACCTCAATGCAGGATCCTAACTTGGGAGTTCAACAGATCCATGTGCAGCTGAAGAATTTATGCCTTGATATGCAGAGTCTAAAATAGGATAGGAGAGCCTGACCAAAAGTGCACGAGGAGATGTGGTGCACGAAGGACCACTGCCTAGTTTTCACAAACTACCTCGTGGGAGGAGGACTGATGCCATTAAGTCTGGAAGCACAAGTAGGACCTACCGTGGTGCTTGCTTTGTGGTGCATGATTTGTCAAATAGGTGGAAAACATGCTATGGACTATTTCCATTTGTTACAAAAGTATACACAGAATTCACAGCAATTGTTTTGTAACTTGTGTACGTTGGTGGGACACGATGAGCACACTTATAGAAGCTATGAGTTGATTATCGATAGAACTCCCACCTATAGGGTTCAGTCTGAATCGCGGCCCCTAGACCAGAATGCAGGAGTGGCGTGAATAGGATTTCATGGGTGTGGACAAGGCCAAGGCAGAGGAGGACCTGGAAGAGGTCACGGTCAGTTGATAGATACAATTACAGAGGGCTAGGACATTATGCCCGTGATTGTATGAATCTGACGCAGCTATCATGTTTATATTGCACCTTGTTTGATCATGAGATGGAAGATTTTCCTACGCTGATAGCTAGGATACATGACAAAGGAGTGCATCCACCTCCCATAACTCTGAACCTACAGATGATGAAGTCTGAGTCATGCGAGGAAGATCCAAATGTGAACATTATGCTCTGAAGTCGAATCAAGATGGGAGATGACAAAGGAAAACAACTAGAAGATAGTACTTGGGTTCATAAAGCTCCGGGAAAAGAAGCGAAGTTTTATTTGGAGCGTGCTCAGGAAACCTTGATGGAAGCTAAGAAGAGCTTTGATGATGCCTCCACTTCAGGAAGCAAAGATAGACTGGAGCCAGAAATGGACCCATCTATGCTCACGATGTTCCTAGAAACATGCATGAAGTTACAGTGTGATAGTAAGGTTGTAAAAGGATTATAGGAACTCATTAATAGATGCACTGGGACCATGCCAGGAGAACTGCGCATAGTTAAGAAGATCGGAAAACACAAGAGAAGAACGGGAAGAGAAATACAGTTAATCGCGCAGATTGGAGAATATGAGATGGATCAAGTAATTATTGATTTAGGATCGGATGCAAATCTTCTGTCAAAAAAGACATGAGAACAAATGGGGAGACCTGCGCTACAATGGTATCCTATTCAACTGCGAATGGTGAACCAACAGAAGATAATACCCATGGGGTGATTCCAAGGAATCACTGTGGATATTAAGGGAGCGAGTACACTGGTAGACTTTGAAGTGATGAAGATTGTTGATGACAACAATACCTACCTCGCACTCTTAGGAATTGATTGGGCCACTTACATGAATGAGGTGATTAATCTGAAAAAGCGGAAAATGATTTTTGAAAATAAGTCACTACACGTAGTTAAACTCCTGGACCCTTCTAAAGGATCGTGTTATACAAGGCTAGTGCGCGACTATGAAAGTGATGATGATTTGGACTACATCTATAAGATAACAACATGAAACCAGGACTGGGTGAATCCCACTATGGATGGATGGATTGCATGGGAACGTGAAAGTTCTTGTACTTCAGATTCAGACAAGGAAATAGAGCGATGATAGAATCAGTTACATGAGGTGACTACACTGAATTATAATATGATGACAAGGTCGTTGTGCTGTGTATCAACAGAAGTAAGGGACCTGCCTACTTATAATGGCCTAAGTGAGGTAGATACCTTCTTTAATAAATTTTAAAGGGAGGTGTCGGAAAAGCAACGCTTCCAGGCCTTGGATTGGGTACTACATGCTACGCTCGCGAGGTGGTGGGGTATGAACAAAGGAAGCTTTGACGATTGGAACGAATGTAGAAGGATGATGTGCACATGATTTGGGAAGCCTAAGGTGCAATTGACAGATAAATACAATAGATGAAATGATCCACGTGCAAGTCTGGCTAGGTGGATGAAAGCATATGGAAAACAATCTACGTGGATGCACATGAACTTCACATTGAAAGGTAGGGTCGTTAAATATGTGTTGGGGGGGGAAATGTGCAAATGGATTTTCATGTTGGAAAGAAAGTATGTAGGAAGAACAATCACGTAGAAGTGTATCCATGCAAAAGCATTCAATAAGGTATGCAATGCGTTGAACAAGGTATGCGACGTGCAGTGAAGTGATTGGGACCTGTGCGTACCCACAGTATTATGGGATTATATGATGACATGCAAGAAACTAATGGGACAGAAACCTTTTCAACTTGTCTATGGAGTGGAAGTTGCAATTCCTATGGAATACATCGGGCGTAGTTTGCACATAGCGGTTCTCACAGGTATGACGGATCACGGTGCCCTAGAGAGAGGCTTGCATAGTTGGAGGAGATCGAAGAAGAACGGTTTTTGGCTAGATTCCACCAACAGGTGCAAAAACAGTGTGAAAAGGCCTGGCATGATCGACATATTAAGTTGCGCACCTTCAAGGAAAATGATTTGGTGTTGCTATACTATAGTCAGTTTGATAAATTCCCAACAAAGCTCATAATGCATTAGTTGGGACCATATGTTATTAAGGAGATCACGGATGGTGGCACAGTGCAGTTGGTAAAGTTAAATGGAGAACTTTTCCCAGGAAAAGTCAATGGTAGTCATTTGAAGAAATACACAGGTCGCCTGACCATCTGACTCACTGCGGGAAGCATAGTCTTAGCACTCTGGGCAACTGAAAGGAGGCATGGGACTACAAACTACTCTACCCAGGAAATGCATGATCACAATACTGTGCGCAGTACCGAAGTGTCACAGGGTCCGTGACATCGTGAGGGTAGCTATGCTGCCATGTGGGTTGGTTGGAAAGTGACCATTATAGTCACTATTCACAATGTGATGCTTGGTTTGAGACCAAATGGAGTGGGTAGCAGGCATTTAAGGTGAACTTTATGTGCTAGATTTGGAAAAATCTGTAGCTAAGGGAGCATTAATGGACTGAAAGAGGGGGGAACGGTTGAATTCAACTTCAAAAGGTGCTATAAATTACAAGTGGTTGTCCAGCGAACAACACTTTCCATTTTGAGAACTGATATGTTGCGTTATCAAATGTGTATGGAACTACCTTTCAAACTTTGAGGCTTTGAGAGCAAGCTCATTGTTTGAAACATTGCCGAAGGAAACATAGGACCTTCTAATGAGAATGATGATAGCACCTGAGGAAGATGTGGATACTGGAGAAATGACTACTGATGAGGATGCATAGGCCATAACGGTAGGATAAGCCCCAGAAAGTGATGGGATAGTCGCATAAATCCCTAAATCATTGTGCACGTCGAGAACCAAGAAAGACAAGCAGCCTATGGTATCGATGCGCGTGTCCCCCAGGAACCTATGAAGGACCAGACTCACCATGGAAGAAAAGGGGAAGGTGGTCAACTTGGAAACCAATGAGGAGGAAGAATTCAAAGAAATCCTGGTAGAGGAGGAGGAAGATGTAGAGATGGAGGTGGAAAACCAGGCTGCAAACCCTCTGACCGTAGGTTTTAACCTTGTACATAAATTACCTGCATATGAATTCTAAAACACAAAAAATAAAAAATGCGAGATCATAACACATAAAGAACATACACATAGAGATTTTCCCCTGGATCCCAAAACCAAGACTACCAGCTTGATTTTTCATTATTTTCCTTTCAATGTTACAATACATATTTATACATGCCGAAGCATCCAATACCATGGACCAAAAACCATCATGTCCAATACCATGGACCGAAAACCAACACGTCCAAAAAACATGTGCGAAAATCATGCACAAAACCATAGGTGGGTCTACCCAACCTAACATAGGGTCCAAAACCAAAATTTTATGGGGCGCTGCCACAGACCCCATAAAGTGGGGTTATGGGTATGGGTGCCTCTCAAACCCATTGTTAACTACGTGGAAAGAATATAACACAATCCAACATTCTCCCACTTGTTGTTTTCTTTCCATAGGGGGCCACAAGAGAGCTTAGTCATTTTCCCAGCCCTGAAATGCCCATTGTCTCACTACACCAAGAGAACTTCTTGTTGGCCCTCGATTTTGGTCTTGTTTTTGCTAAAGGAAACTTAATTAATCCATATATTTTCCATATATTTTTCACTATATCCATCCCATTTTGATGTATTTCATGTCTATTCTGATACTTAATTTTAATTTTTCAAATTCTAAAGTTTTTATGAAAATTTGATTTCATGTTCAAATATTGACGGATTCAGAAATTCCTGTAATAGCTATATGGATGACATGTTTGCAAGAAACTTGGGCATGAGTTTGATGCATGTATGGATAGCTTGGGAACTAGGATTGAGCTAACTCCACTTGGTTCAATCACAACAAGCTTTACTAGGCCCATTTAGTGTTGGTCAACCATGACTAGTCACTCAGAAAATCAATAGAAATAGAGCAGTTTTGAGATTTTATGGGATTGGCCATATTTCTTGGGATGGAACTGATTAATTCGAATTAGATAGGTGAATATGATTAGATATGTTTGTTAGAAAGATTATAGATCATTTTGTTTCACAAAAGTTCTATTTAAAGCCAAGACTTTGATGGCTTAAGTAGTGACGTTTGTATAATTTCATGCTGAGACATTTTGGAGTTGAAAGCTAATTTGAAGCACTTCTTCTAATACTATTTTGCTATTCAATAATGTGGATGTGTGACTGAAATTTAAGCTTTTGATATCAATCTTCAAGTGTGCAAATCAAGGGTGGAAGGCCCCCATTCCAAGCTAAGTACACTTCTTTGTTTAGACTAGTTTAATTTTCCACAATCTGGTTATTTTAAAACTTGTTTACATGCTTTGTTTCAGATTGGTTTATGGTTAATGTGTGATGATTTATTTCATTAAATCTTAGTTTATTCATCACTTTAGTTCAAGTTGAGCACTCCTTATGTTAAATTGGTGAATTGTAACTAGTTTTTCCTTGATTACATGCAAGAAGTTTTCTTATGTATTTTTGGTTTTCAATTGATAGCATTACGGTGAATGAATTATGATGGAAAATACCAAAGGTCTCTTAAGTTAGGAGCCTCCCTTCATTGATTATTTGTCCATCTTAAGCTATTAGTTTCTGATTTCTGTTCATCAAGTAATAATTGAGGAAGAATTGGACCTCTTAATTTAAGAGCCATTTCAGCTTTCCCTCTTTACAAAGTGAATTGGAATTGTTAATATAGGTTATATTTGTAATATGCACTTCTTTAGTTTTTGAAAAACTTTTCTTTCAAGTTTGATTACATCTGATATTCATATATAGTGGACTTGCCTTCAAGTATTACCAACCCAGATTGATAAAGAATATTTGTGTTAATTTGTGTGAATAAATTAGCTCAACATTTTGGAATCATTACCGGGAAGACAATTATGGGCATAGTCAATAGGAAGATAAGCAAAAACTCTAAAAATTTCATAAAACAAAAATAAATAAATAAAAATTAGTTATATTTCTTTTGGTTATGTTTCTTTATGCCTAGAAATAGAGATCCTCAAAGTAGATTTATTAAAAACCCCCACAAACAAAGGTAGGACCATCAAAGCTAACAACACCAGTTACTGGTAAACCAACAATTGAGGAATTATAAGAAAAACAAAGAACTAGACAAAGGTTAACTTTAATTGAGAGGCAAACTTTGTTAGCCTGGGGGGTAAAAAGAAAACAGTCATCAACTTCAAGAAAACAAAAAGAAACTGTTAAAGAAAAACAACCTATTCTTGAATCTATAGGTCAACCTGTCTTTGAACAACCTGAACCTCAAATTGACATTGAAACAATCAAAGCTATGGTAGAAGAGGGACATGGATCTGTTATTCTTACTTCTGAACAAAGACTTCAATATGAGAGACAACAAAGAGATTGGAGAAGACAAAGAGAGGAAGAGGCAAAACGAAAAAATGATAGAAAGGTAGAAGAGGATAGGAAAAGACAAAAAGATGGTGGTGATAAGGAAACTACCTTTGGCTTTCTAATAGTAGATACAAGTGAAATATTAGGAGAAGAGGTGAAAATGAAAAATATTCCACCTTTTGTATTGCCAAATTTTTATGGAATGTCAACAGAAGATCCTGATTATTTTATGTTTGAATTTGATATCCTATGTAGAACATATGGATACACTGATGATACACACAAACTTCATCTCTTTCCTACTACATTGAAAGCAGTAGCCTTAAAATGGTTCATGGGTTTAGGAGAGAAAAAAATAGCTTCTTGGGATGATATGAGATCAATCTTTCTTAAAATTTATCAAGCCTATTGTAGGCCCAAGGACTCAAAGGAAGATGTTTTCAGAATGACACAACAAGAGGAAGAAATTCTATAAGAATACTTAGAAAGATTTTCATATAATCTACGAAAATCCAAACAACACTCTCTAAATCAAGAAACTATTTGAAAAATCTTTTTCAACGGTATAAGAGATGAATATCTTGACATTATGAATGTGATGGGCAAGGGAGATATTTCAAACTTTCCATTTATGAAATTGTTGAATTATGTCAAAAATATTCTAGAGGAAGATCAAAATCTGGAAAGAAAGATGGGAGTTCAAAAGAAGCAAAATCAACAGTAGAAGGAGTAACAAGAGCAGAGATAGGAAGCTTGTTAGAAAACTTCAAAACTAACCTCCTAAGTACATTAGGAACTTAGGTAGATGTTCTAAAAGAAAATAAGAAGAAATAAGAACAAGAACAAGCTTTAGCAATCTTTTGTTCCAAATGTAGAAAGAAACATCCATTAAGAGAATGTCCTTTGGATAGTATTCAAGTATGTGGGCTTTGTACAGAAAACCATTCAATAGAAGATTGTCTAAGGTTGAAAGAATTGAAAATGAATCTAATGGAAGAAGTTCAAGGAACAAAAGGTTTCTATTATGTGGCACCACGAGGACCTTGGCAACCAAGGATTCCTCAACAAAATCTGCAATATTTCCCTCAACAAAGCTATCCATATCCACCTCACAATTCTTGGAATACTCCAATGCCATGGAAAGTTTGGCCTCCACAATAATATCCAAAGCATCCTGCACAAGGATGGAGAGGATATGGTTATGGAAACCAACCACCTCAATAATACCAACAACAATATCAACAACCATTTCCATATCAACAATATCCGCAATCCATGCCATTTCCACAACAAAATTATGCATATCCGCAATCCATGCCATTTCCACAATAGAATTCTCCACCATTACTAACACAACCACAACAGTTACAGCTACCTTTGAACCACCCCAAACCAACTCAATTACCAGCTCAACCAGTGGCAAATCCAAACAATAAGATGGATAAACTTGCATACACTGTAGAAGAAGCAGCATATTTTCCAACATATTCTATTCTTCCCGTAAATGATGTCCATTTAAGGTCTAGAAAGGTGCTTACAAAAGATTCTTCTCCAAACATAGAAGATCCAATTGAGTAAGGAGAACAACCTGAAACATCACAATTTCAAACACAAATTCAGAAAGGAAAAACTATTATAACTCAAACACCACCCTATCCTGAGAGGTTAGTAGACCAACAAAAAGAAATGAACCTTCCTAAATTTGATATTTTGGATGAATTGAAAAATGCTTATGTAAAAATTCCTTTATTAAAAGCAATCAAAGATGCTAAAACAATAAAGGAATTATGCATTAAGAAAACTAGTAAAAAGAAGAAGGATCCTACTACAATCTAAGTCATTGGAAAATTAGCAAGCCTCATGTCAACACAAACAATGGTAGAGAAATATATTGATCCTAGTATCCCTATGGCTACTATTCAATAAATAATTTCTCAGTTCCAAACACATTAATAGATTTGGGAGCCACTATAAACATAGTGACTATGGAGACAATGAAGAATCTGCATTTAAACAATATTATATCAACTTCTACAATTCTAGAGTTAGTAGACAGATCTAAAGTTGTACTAGAAGGAATACTAGAATATATCATAGTCTCTTTGGATTCATGGTAATATCCTGTTGACTTCCTTATCTTGTAGCCAAAAACAAATTTGGGAGGAAATCCTCTAATCTTAGGCAGACCATGGCTAACCACGGCAGATGCCTTTATAGGATACAGATCTGGAAGTATGATTATTTCACATGGAGATGAATGGAAACACATTACACTTTATTCACCTGCACAATCATCTTCTTTAGAATCAATACTTGAAACTCAAGAACAACAGCAAATTAAATCAGTTTTAAGTATAAATCAAGTTTTTGACCTTAGAGAAGAAGAAGAGAATGAGGATTTAATGGATCTTTTCATCTCATAACCAAATATTTCAGAGCAGCTTAGAGAGATTCAATATGAAGCTACAAGTAATCTTTTGAATCAATGTTTTCAGGAAACTTGTACAATTCAATCCTTGCGAAGCTCTTTTACAAACATTTTTACTGTAAACACAATTACCAATTCAACAACAAAAACAATTGAGATATATCCTGGAAAACATTTGAACATTGGAAACCATTTGCAATTATCACAAGAACAAGAGGTAATTGCATTATTACAAAAATACTCAAAATCTTTTGCCTGGGATTATACAGACATGCAAGGAATCCATCCCAATACATGTATCCACCACTTCTATACAGATGATCAGATCAAACCAGTGAGGCAGCCTTAAAGACGAATGAATCCCATGATGAAAGAAATAGTGAAGGAAGAACTGCAGAAATTTCTTAAAGTTGGGTTCATCTGTCCTATTTCAAACGGTTAATGGGTTTCTCCATTGGTAATAGTACCAAAGAAAAATGGGAAGTGGAGGATATGTGTATATTATCGGTAATTAAACAAAGCAACATTAAAAGATCGTTTTCCACTACCATTCATTGACCAGGTTCTGGACTCATTAGCTGGAAAGAAATTTTCCTCTTTCCTAGATGGGTTTAGTGGATACAATCAGATTAGAATAGCAACAAAAGACCAAGACAAAACAACATTCACTTGCCCATGGGGAACCTATGCATATAATGTCTTGCCATTCAGATTATACAATGCACCTGCAGCTTTCGAAAGAGCAGTGCTTGTGTTAGCCTCCTATACCAATAGGTTTCATCTTTCATGATTGTCTTGATTGAACTATGGAATATGTTCAAACCTTCTTTCTTCAGCAAAGGTGTTCCATATTCTTGAAAAACCAAAAAATCAAAAAAGTTAAAAAATGTAAAGAGAGTATACCCTAAAAGAAAAATCAAAGGGTAAGAAAAACAAAGTGGTCAAAAAGAAATGAAAGAAATGAACCCCAAGGAAAGTGTGCAAATTCAAATGCCACTACTACTTCATTTTTGTAATAAAACAATTGTGTGCAGCTTGTCCAACCTTTGCCACAATTCATGAATAAGTCAAACTGTTTAAACTTGGCTTACTCATATTTCAATTTCATGTTGTATATTAGAGAATAAATATCTGACCAAACAGTTTAATCTTGGCAGATAAGTAGATAGTTAGAGTTAATAAAAGGTGCTCAACAGTTTAATTTGAGCCCTTGGATGTAATAAGGGTAGAATTAGATAGATTTTCCTTGTAAAAAAGAAAAAATGTTGATGAGGGTTTGCAAGTCTAAATGCACCCTAATAAAGAAGAGAAAATGGTAGTATCAAGTAGATAGGGTAGGTAGATGGTGTTGCAAAGTGTTATCTGATGAATGATGCTGCTACATGTTTTTGATCCTTTACTTTCATCACAAGTACTAAAGCAGGAAATACACTAGAAAATCACCGCAAGCAAAGTCAAACTCATTAACCTCCCTCATCACTTTCCCCTCAAAATGTTTACTAATTTCCCGCAAAGTACTAAGGTATTTGGAGATCAAAGCGGCTCAAGGCATTTCCTTGACCTCTAGAGGGACCGGACCCTCGGCCTAATGATAAAAAAGACCTAAGTACTTAAGATAATCCATCATTATAATATTCCATCTTTAACTTTGTCCTAAGTAAAATCCTATTTTACTTAGGAAACTCATGCAAAATCCCTCAAGATAACTTGCGATTCTAAGTTTAAGTGTTGAAGATAAAATATTGCAATTTACTTCAAAAGTTATCACTTTCTTAGATGTGCAAAAATATTTTGAGTTTCCTTGTCCTTTGCCATATTTTACATTTAACTCTATTATACTAAATCCCTAATAAAATACCTTATCTTAAGTATATAACTCCTTTTTTATAAATATCCCAAAAACCCTTATATTATATAGTTTAACCAAAGTAATTATTTTCCCAAAAATTCATTAAAAACCCCGCTTTATAAGCCTTTTGGTTAAAATTATCATTATATTATAATCCCGCCCTTATGGTAAAACCAAAAACCTCCATTTTGAATCCACAAGAACCAAAATGGAGGTGTCGGCAACTCTGAATATTACTCCACTGAATGCTCCTCATCGTGAATTGGAATATTTACCTTTGATAGATGAAGATTTCCAAATTAAAGACCTGCATTTTGATGAAAGTCCCCTATTGAGCTATTGTCGCTGCAGAGACGAATACTCAAAGGGGCACGATCTTATAGGATTGTGGGAATACAATCTCCCAAGGTATCTCATTCCTTCAGTCATTTATTTCCCAGAAATCATCCATTACTGCCATTCTAACTATGATCTGACTCAAAGAGTTGTAATATCCTCTGACCAGAGTGTTCTTTTCCCCATTACTCCCCAAGCTATCAATGTGATGCTCCATTTTGAACCTGGTAAAAACCCCACTCCCTTGTCCATTGGGGAATTGCTTGAAAAATCTACTTCGTTGTCCCCTGAAGAGGTAATCAGAAGATCACATCCTTGGATAAAAAGTCTTAATACTAGTCATAAGATTTGTTTACTCCAAGATTATCAAATCTATTCAAACAAAGGTTAGAAAGCATAACAGCTAAAGAGTATCAGTGGTTAAAGAGTATCAGTGGTTAAAGTGTATCAGGTAAAAGTCAGTGAAAGTTAAAACAAAGTTACAGAGCAGTCAAAGGTAAAAAGTAAAAGTAAATACAGAAGGCAATAAAATGGTAAAAAGAGATGATAATACTTTCACTAATATTGATTTTTGTCTAAAGTGAAAGTAAAACAGTCAAAAGAGCAAGAAAGTAAAAAGATGAAAAAACATAACAAGAATGAACATTTTTGCATAAATTGCATATTTTAGTCATAGTTTTTCAGAAAATATTGTGATCAATCCAAGATGAATTTTACAAAAATGAAGGAGTTTTATGTTCTTAAGAGGGCCATCTACAGAAACCTCTCTCACTTGTCTAACAGCCATTATGGTTTTGGAAATATTAAACAATGTTAGAAAGCACTTTTGCAGAAAATTTCAGTTTAAGTCATCATTTTGCAGAGAGTATTTTGTCCAATCCAAAATACTTCATACAAACCTGAAGGAGAATTTTGTTCCTAATATACCCATATACAAAAACCTATCTCATTTTTTTCACAGTGATTTTATAATAAGAGATACATCCGCATCTTTACAGGCCATTTTTCAGACTCTGTAAACTATGTTTTACACATATTTTTTACAGAGACTATTATGCATATCTGGAGAGGAATTTTGGGAAAATGAAAGAGGTTTATCTCACCAACATATTTATCTACAATAACCTCTTTCACTTTTTACATATCTATTACGGATTGAGAAATACAAAAATATCATTGGACCCCAAGTTTGCAGAATTATTGGAGCAGATTGCACAAAGAAAGGAAACAGTTAGTGACTTGGATGCCTCATCATCAACTAAGAGTTGGATAAAATTCGAATTCTTCTCTTTGTAATCACCTATCCATACAAAATAGTGCCAAATAGATGTATTAGTTTGAGTGTCCTTTAATTAAGTTCTATTTATGTAAATAGTTGGAGAGATTTGTGAACCAATTTTGATATTTGTTTCAAGATATTTTAGATTAGAATTGGTATAAATACTCCACTCTTGGAAGCATTGAAGGGGTGATTCCATTACTTGGCTGTAACATTGAAACTTCAAAATAAAAGCGCTTGGAGAAATTTTTCATGGCTTGGCTGGATGAGGATTTAAAGCACAGGACTTGTTGCAGGATTCATGTGTTGGACAACAGTTCAATAAGTGTTTCTACCCTTTCTCTGAAATTTTATATCAGTCTATAATATCATCATATCCATTTATGAATAATTCGCATAAGAGATTGGAACAGAATTCGCTTAATTGTGCTCTATTTTTATATGTTATTATTCTTGATTTTTTCTTCCAAATTAGTTATAAGCATGAATTCTTAAATGCTCTTGCTTTACTAGTATTAAACACATAATACCATCATATCCATTCCCGAATAATTTGCATAAGAGATTGAAACAGAATTTGCTTAATTGTACTCTGTTTCCAAATGTTATTATTCTTGATGTTTTCCTCTAAATTAGTTATAAGCATGAATTCGTAAATGTTCTTGCTTTACTAATTTAAACATTGTTGGTTACTATAACAAAGGATTCTTCATTGCTCTTTGTTTGTAGTAATTTCATTTATTTCTTTTGGACATGGTGAAAGACTCTTAGTTGCCTTTCATCCCTTCAAATTCATCCCATCCACTTTAAATTTTAAGGATTGTTCTTTGTCTAGCTATCTTGCCCTGTAATACCATCTTGTGCTTAGAATAGAAATCCAGTAAAGTCATCCTTTGACTCCATAGCCCAATGGACTGAAAGCTCTCAATCTTGCCCTTAGTTTGTGGATTCCACCATTTTCAAAAAACAAACTCTTGAATCTATAACTAGCCTAAAACCTCCAAGAACAAAGATAAATCATAAAGAGAGAGCCCTCTTTGGATGCAGATTGGCTAGATTCTGCATCTAAAAGGTTGATTTGTGGTTACCTCGGGTATACTTTCCTCTTACACAACTTCTAGGAAAACCTGAGTGATAACAGCTTGCAATATTTTCTAATATAATCCATGAATGTGTAGAAGTTTATATGGATGACTTCACGGTATATGGAAACACATATGATGATTGCCTCAACAATATTGAGAAAGTTTTGAAGTGATGCATAGAAACAAATTTTTCATTGAATAATGAAAAATTATATATGATGTTGACAGAAGGCATAGTTTTGGGACACCATATTTCCGCCTCAGGAATTAAGGTGGATCCAACAAAAATACAAGTCCTTGTGAATTTAATGCCACCTAAAACACAAAAAGAGCTAAGGAGTTTCCTGGGTTATGCACGCCACTATAGACAATTCATAGAAAATTTTAGTAAAATAGCCCAACCTCTATTCAAGTTATTAGCAAGAGATGTTGAATTTCAATGGACAAATCACTGTCAAAATGCATTCCAGACATTGAAAGAAAAACTATCAATTGCACCCATTCTTCGTGGACCAAATTGGTCTCTGCCATTTCATATTTCAACTAATGCATCTAATACTGCGATAGGTGCATCACATGGGTAGAAAGAGAACTTGTTCAATTATGTAATATATTTCATAAGCAAGAACTTAACACCTGCAGAATTGAATTATGCAGTCACAGAAAAAGAAATGTTAGTTGTAGTACATGAAGTAAATAAATTTAGGCATTACATAACAGGATACCAAGTATTTTTTCATATAGACCATTCAGCAATAAAATACTTGATGAATAAATCTATCACCAATGGGAGAATAATAAGATGGTTACTGTTAATGAAAGAATTTAACATCATAATTCAAGATCGAACAGGTAAAGAAAATCAAGTGGTTGACTTTCTTTCATGAATACATTCACCCAACGATCCAAATACAGTTGCAGATAACTTTCCGGATGAACATTTGTTTGCAATAGCAGTAAAAACACCATGGTTTCCAGACATAGCAAACTATCTATCTTCTGGGAAATTTCCAACACAATTCTCAAAGAAACAAAAACGAAAAATCATTAAATAAAGTTCTAGATATAGTTTGGTAAATGGTGATTTGTTTTATACTAGTTCAGATTTAATAATAAGAAAATGTGTGAGAGAGGATGAGATATTAGAAATCCTGAAAGCATGTCATGATGAACCATGTGGTGGTCATTTTGTAGACAAATGAATAGCCTACAAGGTGCTGCAATTAGGCTACTACTGGCCAGCAATCTTCAAAGACTCTAAGGCATATGTCAAGCGGTGTGACAGCTACCAAAGAATAGGGAGACCAATAGTATCAGATGAGATGTCACTCAAACCACAAGTTCTAATAGAACAGTTTGAGCAATGGGCTCTAGATTTTGTGGGACCAATAAATCCACCATTAAATGGCAAGAGGTACATCTTGGTATGTGCAGATTACATCACTAAATGGGTGGAGGCAAAGGCAGTCACAAAAGCAACAGAAAACACAGTGGTCACCTTCCTCTTTGAAGAAATATTTGTAAGATATGGAGTGCCAAGACAGATTGTAACCAACCAGGGAGCACAGTTTACTTCAAAACTTGTTCGGGATCTTACAGAAAAATATAAGATAAAGCACTGGAAGTCCACACCGTATCATCCTCACGAAAATGGACAAATGGAAGCAACAAACAAAGTCCTAGAGAACATAATGACCAAAATAGTATAATTGAACATAAAGGATTGGTCAGAAAAACTAAGGGATGCACTATGGGCATACAGAATCACATGGAAAAACACAACTGGATTTAGTCCATACCAATTAGTGTATGGAAAAGAGGTCTTACTACCCATAGAATTTCAAATATACACATATAAATTGGCAGTTGAACTAGGACTAGAACTATCCAAAGAAAATCAGCAGCAGATAATGGAATTAAATCTACTAGATGAACATCGCCAGCAGGCAATAGAACACACAAGATTGGTACAGCAACAACGAATGAAATGGCATGACAGATTTATCAAGAACAAGACATTTAGCAAAGGAGACTGGGCACTACTATTCGACTCCAAATTCAAAGATTTCAAGGCCAAATTCACAACACACTGGTTAGGGCCATATGAGATAGAGGAATTTTTTTATAATGGAGTTGTTCAAATCAAGACAATTGACTAGGAGTCTACATCATTTTTGGTAAATGGACATAGGCTCAAAGTTTACAACAGGCCTATTGACAAAGAAGAATTCATGAAACAACTGATACAAAGAACAGAACTGGAAATAATGGCACAGCAGACCCAACCATCTTCCAGTGCTGTAGAAAAATAAAAGATATATATGAAAAAAAATAGATAAAAATTTAAATTTAAATTTAAAAAAAAAATAAAAATAAAAGTATTTGGTAGTGAAACCTAGGAAACTGGCGCCAAGCAAACAAGAATTCATAGAGGAAAACCAACTTGTTTTGGACTGTATGAATTCTCACTTTCTTGTTCTATTTTTATCACAACTTTGATTTGTAGGATATCTTCCAAACAAGAAGGACTTGAGGACAAGTAAAAAGAAAAGCAAGGGGGAAGGTCGCACAAGAAATTTAGTTGTGCAGCTGAATTGATGATGAAACTTGTATTGTTCACAATTGGGACCTGAAACAATTGTAGAGGGACCTGAAATATTAGCAGAAACATGTATATATTGCATGGCAGAGGGACATAAAATATTAGTAGAAACATGTACATATTGCATGGAAGAGGGACCTGAAATATTAGCAGAAACATGTACATATTGCATAAAAGTGTTCATGACAGTTGGGACCTGAGTTATGAAATAATTTCAGAGGAACCTGAACAAAAACTAGCAATTCAAGAACCAGAATCAATGAAGAATGTAGAACAGGAAGCAAAAATAAATTTTATCTTTCAATCTATCTAAGACATTTCATCAAAAGAATTCATTGTTGGAAATAATACTGAGAGGGGGGGGGGGGGGGTGAATCAGTATTATCTAATTCTTTTCAATTATTCAAACATTTGCAGATATGACTTCCGTATACCTTCCAGACTTATAATTTAATTTATTCTTCAGATGTTGATCATTAATAACAGTAAATAGGAACAAGAAAAATAGAACAGATAGTCACACCAAAGAACACAAGATATAAGGTGGAAACCCAATGTGGGTGAAAACCACCTGCTGCAATATGTCTCTATCTTCTTTCAATTAGAAACTTCTTGTTACAATGGCTCTGTACTGGTGCAGTCTTATACCAGTACGCAGGCTTCAACTTGCAGAAGGCTACAACCTTCTCTCGTTCTCCAGACTCTCCTAGAAGGGAGCTACAACCCCCTTAGCTCTTGTACTAGCTGAGGTACTAGTACGTAGGTGCTGACCTACTGAAGGCTTCAACCTTCTCTTTTCTTCCAGGGACCACGTTTCATAAATTTTCAAACTAAATCCATGAATATCAATCAAACATTAAATATATCTACAATCAACCAACTTCCTTGTACAAATATTGAATCAATAGTTTCTCAGCACACCGCAACCAGGCACCAATTCAGAACCCTGAACACAGTAGTAATAGACAAAAGAAGCTAAAACATATTTCAAGAAGAGTCTACAACTTCACCAATAGAAACCTGCGGGTATTCGCACTTTCTCTGTGTCTCACCTGCGCACCTCCGCACCTGCGCTGTGTCTAGCCTGCGGACCTCCACACCTGCGTTGTGTCTCACATGCGCACCTCCACACCTGCGCTCTGTCTCACATGTGCACCTCTACACCTGCGCTGTGTCTAGCCTGTGGACCTCCAGGTATAGATATTTTATTAGCCTTCAATTATACCCCAAACTATCAAAATTTCAGATCTAAGCATGTGCCAAAGAGATCTCGACCCATCAGTAGAGCTGTCTTGTAATGCTCAAGTTTCTCCTTGATTCAGGTCCAGCTATAACTCACCAACCGATTAGAAGTATTTCAAATCTTTCTCTTCTTCTTAAGGTATTCAATACGTCTATCTTCAGCCAAAAGATCTCCTTCCCTTTTTATAGGCTAGGCCTTACTGAAACCATGGTCCAAAACCATAAAGATCCCATACTAGGGACTCAAAACCTGGGTTCAATACTTTAGATGCAAAACCACGGAGCAAAACCATAGGATCAAAAATGTCGGACTAAATACCATGGACCAACCATAAGATTTCCCACGTGCACACATTTTTCTCTTCATGAAAGTCCATGTACTTTAGGTTCACACTTTTTGTTCGGAACACCTGCGAACATGTCCAGACCTTTTGAACGGCACACCTGCGGATCCTGCCAATGACCGTAACTTTGTGAATCAGGAACCTGCGAATCTCACATTTTCTACTATTTTGAGAACCTGAACTTGATCTGCTACTTGAGTGAGTTTCCATCAAGGACAAAACTTATGTCATTGAGCCAAACCTATGCCAAACCTGTGTCATAATGCCAACAATCTCCCCCTTTGGACTTGATGGCAACCCAAGGTCACTCAAGGTCTTTCCTCCCCCTTTGACATCAAGGGCAAAGGGTTATGCTCCCCCTGAGTACATGCTGAAATCTGTGCTCTGTTGTGCTATCCAAGCTCCCCCTGGCATATAGGCAAGATCTGCAAGAAGATGTTCTACAAAAGAAATCTATCTTAATACATCATAACTAACCTTCCTATTATCAAGGACTTCATACATACGACTCCTAACCAAGAGGGGATACATGATATAATATTACATTATTCATCCCAGGCATAGTGGGGCAACCAAGACAGGTCGTTACATGACCTTGACAAAAGAAATATAAGGCATAATATCAGCAACAATTGTCAATCATAGATCAGTATCCATATTCTCCTTCCAGACTTGATCCTCTTGACATCAAACAAACTGGAGAAATGAACCAAGATCTTCTACGATAATGCCAACAATGCATTATTAGAAGAATATATGCTCCCCTTGAACCTGTGCCAGATGGTCTCTAACGGACCCATATCAGACTCTTCTCATCCTTGGTTTTCTTCCAGTCGACTGTACCCACATAAACCAATGTATGTACGTGTATACCCCATATGAAACTCGAGTACAACAATCTCTGAAATAGACAAGATTCAACAACAAGATGATGCATCAACTACGCCCATCTTTTGTATGAGGTATTCAGAGGTTTCCCTGGGCAGTGGTTTGGTGAGAATATCAGCAATTTGTTCTTTAGAGGGAACATACTCCAATTTGACCTTTTGTTCAAGCACTTGTTCTCGGAGAAAATGATACTTGATTGGTATGTGCTTAGTCTTTGAATGCATGACATGATTCTTTGAAATACTGATAGCACTTGTATTATCACAAAAAATGGAGATAGGTGGGGTATAAGTGATTTGAAGATCTTGCAATGTTTGCATCATCCAAAGGAGTTGTGTGCAACAATATGCCGCAGCTACATATTCTTCTTTAGCTATAGATAACGCAATAGAGCTTTGTTTCTTGCTAAACCAAGATACTAATCTAGGACCCATGAAGAATGCACCACAACCAGTGCTTTTCCTGTCATCCACGCTTCCTGCCCAATCCGCATCTGTGTATGCATGAAGTGTGAGATCTGTACCTCTAGGATACCATAAGGCATAGTTTTGAGTTCCTTGAAGATACTTGAAAACTCTCTTAACTGCCTGAAGATGAGTTTCCTTTGGATTTGCCTGAAACCTTCCAACTATTCCCACTGCATGCATAATGTCTGGTCAGGTACTTGTTAGATAGAGCAGACTACCAATCATGGATCTATAAGTTGGTTGATGTACTGCTACTGATTCATCATTTGTGCTGAGGCTGCATCCTGTCACCATAGGGGTACATACTGGTTTCGAATCCTCCATCCCATATTTCTTCAAGATCTGCTTGAGATATTTGGTTTGTGATAGAAAAATGTTGTCTTTGTTTTTCTAGACTTGTAAACAAAGAAAATATGTGAGTTCACCAAGCATGGACATTTCAAGCTCTTTCTACATCACCAAGGCAAAATTTTGACTCATGTCTTCTTCATTGCTACCAAAGATGATATCATCAACATACACAACAAGTATCAACAATTTATCATTATCAACTTTTATACATAGATTGCTATCAGTTGATCCTTTTATAAAACCTTGATGATGAAGGTACTTATCCAACCGATAATACCACGCCCTTGGAGCCCGTTTAAGGCCATAGAGATCCTTTTTGAGTTTGCATACAATTTTTTGATCATTTCCAAGAATAACCCCATCTGGTTGTTCAATATATACTTCTTCATTTAAGTCTCCATTCAGAAAGGCAGATTTCATGTCCATCTGAAATACTTTGAACTTCTAAAAGCTACAGAGAGCAAGGAACATTCTTATAGCCTCAAGTCCGGCAACTAGAGAAAAATTTTCTTCAAATTCTATGCCTTCTTGTTGTGCATATCCTTTACAAACAAGTCTTGCCTTGTTTCTAACCACATCCCCATTTTCATTCAGCTTATTTTTGAAAATCCATTTTGTCCCTATGACATTCTTATATTTTGGTCTAGGAACCAACTCCCAAGTGTTATTTTTTTCAATCTTCTCGAGTTCTTCCTCCATGACCTTGACCCAACATTCATCTTTGCAAGCCTTTCTTATATTTTTTGGTTCAGTGGAGGAGAGCAATGCTAGATAGCTTGAAGCTTCTGAAATGGTTCTTCTTGTTTGTACACGTACCTCTATCTGTCCCAAAATTTGAGATTCTGGATGATTCTTCTAAACGTATCTGGATGGAGTCTTTTCTTCTATCCTTATATGTTCTTCTGGTGCCTCATGGGTTTCTTCTTTGTCATGAATCTGATTTGATGTTGACGGATAGTCTTCGCCATCTTCGAAATCTTCAGATTTTACTTGCCTAGGAGTGTTTCCTTCTTCATCAACCACTACATCAATGCTTTTAACAATTTTACCAAGTCTTTTATTGTAACATTTGTAAGCTTTGCTATGGGGAGAGTAGCCAAGTAAAATTCCTTCATCTTCTCTAGGTTCAAACTTGCCAAGATTTTCATTGGTCCTTTTAATGTAGCATTTTCTTCCAAAAACTTTGAAGTATTTCGCCGTGGGAGTCTTACCGTAACAAAGTTCATGAGGAGTCTGAGTGTTGTTTACCTAGATGTTTGTCTTGTTGAGAATAGTAACAGCAGCAAATGCAGCTTCACCCCAGAAGGTTGCGGGAGTTCCAGACTCATCAAGCATAGCATGAGCCATTTGTTGAACCGTTCTGTTCATCTTTCCACTACTCCATTTTGCTGAGGAGTCCTTGCAGTAGAAAATCCCTTCTTATTTCCATGTTCTTCACAAAAATCAAAAATTCATCTGAGGTAATTCCCCTCCTTGATCAAATTGAGGCATTTGATTCTGCGATCTGATTCGTTTTTCAACCAAAGCTTTGAATGACTTGAACTTTTCGAAAGCTTCATCTTTATACTTCATGAGTCCTATCCAACACATCCTTGAAAATTCGTCAATGAACAATATGAAATACTCTTCTCCTCGAGGTGACCTCTTCCTAGTTGCACCACATATATCAGTGTGAACAAGTTCAAGTGTCCTGCTAACTGATCCTTCCTTCTCAGGGAAATTAGTTCTGGTTTGCTTACCAAATTGGCATGATTTGCATATTGTATTATCTGGAATTATGATGTCAGGAAGATCACGAACTACCCGATATTTGCATGCTTTCCTAATCTGAGATAAGCTAAGATGCCCTAGTCTTTTGTGCCATAGCCATTGTTCATCATTCTTGCTTAAATAGCATTGTTTTTGTTCTCCCTTGAGTACGTATAAGTTATTTGGAGTTCTTATGCCTCTAATCATTATTTTTCCTGTATCAAGCTCATGAACAATACATCCATTTGATCGAAATATTACCTCAGTTCCTTGATCACACGTCTGACTGACACTCAATAGATTATGTTTTAAGCCGTCAACATACATAACATTTCTAGCCTTGACCTTTTCTTTCAAACGAACAGAGCCTTTAACTTTTATGAATGCAGGGGCATCATTTCCAAATGAAAGCTCTTTTCCTTTTCTAAGGCACTATATGACTGAAGTTTTTCTTTATTACCTGTCATATGTTTCGAGCATCCACTGTCGATGTACCATTGATTTTCCTGTCCTTCCGCATATAAGGCTATCCCACATCTTTCTGGTTGTGTTTCTTTCTTTTTCTATGTTTTGGAACTCAATGAAGCTTTCTCCTTCTGATTTGTTTGCCGAAACCTGCTTCTGCATTCAGAGTCTTCATGACTGAAGTTGTTACAGATAGAACATTCTATTTCATTTTCAAGAGTAGAGAAGTGATTGTAGGTTCTTTTCATGTTCCTAGTCATGCTCCTTTGTTTTTGAGCTTCCATAGTCATGATGGTCTTGTAGGCAACACATTGAGCAGCTTTGTGGCCAAAGTTATGACAAGAGAAACATTGGCCATTGAAGAAATTCCTGTGATTATCAAATCTACCAACCAAATGATTGTAGTTTCTATCCATTCTTGACGCAAATTGAGAATGATTTACCTGTGGTTGGTTGAAGCTTCTGTTCATCCTTGAAGTAGATTGCCCATGATTTACTTGATAATTTTTTATCATTCTTGAAGTAGATGGTCCTTGATTTACCTGGTACTCTCTATTATGCTTTTGCTATCAATTGTCAACCTGTTCACTACTCCTTGTTGTGTCAAGATAACTTTTGGAGGTGGATGGCTTCTGACCTTGCTTCTGTGCTTGAGATGCTTCTTTAGAATATCCGAGCCCTATTTTGATTAGAGGAGAACCCTTCACTTTGATAATCTCATCTAAAGTTTTAGATCCTTTAGCAAATCTAAGATTAAGGGCTTTTGTTTTCTCAATTTCTTTTCTAAGTCCCACAATTTCACATTCTAACTCTTCATTGTGTTTATCTCTTTCAGCAAGTTGGAATGTCAGAGTATCTATAATCATATTCTTTTCCTCTAAACAAATTTTAAGTTTAGAAATCTCTTCATAAAGACCTTCTTCATCTATAGCATCCAAAAATTCATCATCTTCAAAGGCCATCAAAAGTCTATCATCATTACCTTGTTCATCTTCATCACTATTTGAAAGTCCATCACTATCTTCATGATTATAATAGCTCTTTTACTTATATTATGTTTTTTGTTCCATCTAGATAGTTCCTTACCTTTGTGAAGTTTATCTTTATGAGGAAACTTGGTAGCGTAATGACCGACTCTTCCACAAGCAAAGCATTTGAAAGGCAGCTTACTTCTGAATCTACCAGTTCCCCATTGAAGGTTCTTAATGAAATTTGATTCTTCCTCTTCCTCTGACATATGTCCCAACTCATAGTAATCTCCTTTTCCTAAAGCCTTGAATGCATCTTCTCCCCTGTCTGATGGTCCTCCTTTTCTCATTTCGTAAGCAGTTAGAATTTTGTGCAGTTGTGACATGGTAAGGTTCTGAAGATTCTGCTTTTCTTCTATGGCAGAAACTTTTGAATCAAACTTGGGAGACAAAGATCTTAGAACCTTTTCATCCACAATAACTTCTTTTATTTCTTCACCCAAGTTTTTCATACAATTTATGATCTCATCTATACGTAGGAAATAGCTAGCCACACTTTCATCATTATGCATTCTGAGACTTTCATATTGAATTCTAAGAGTTTGTAATTTTGCTCGCTTTACCTGTTCATCTCCTTCATAGCTCAGAATGATCTTGTCCCATATTTCTTTTGCGCTTTTGAGCTGCATAACCTTGATGAATTCAGATTGAGATAGACTTCCTAATAGAGTATTGATAGCTTTTGCATTTGTTTCATACTGCTTCTTACTAGCTGCATCTGTAGGAGTTGCTGATGGAAATGTGTATCCTGTTTCCACAATATCCCAAACTTCTGTA
>APFE030141268.1:383049-393500 GCA_000404065.3 Pinus taeda | reverse complement strand
GGGGGGGGGGGGTGAATCAGTATTATCTAATTCTTTTCAATTATTCAAACATTTCCAGATCTGACTTGCGTATACCTTCCAGATTTATAATTTAATTTATTCTTCAGATGTTGATCATTAATAATAGTAAATAGGAACAAGAAAAATATAACAGACAGTCACACCAAAGAACACAAGATATAAGGTGGAAACCCATTGTGGGTGAAAACCACCTGCTGCAATATGTCTCTATCTTCTTTCAATTAGAAACTTCTTTTTACAATGATTATGTACTGGTGCAGTCTTATACTAGTATGCAGGCTTCAACCTGCAGAAGGCTACAACCTTCTCTCGTTCTCAAGGCTCTCCTAGAAGGGAGCTACAACCCCCTTAGCTCTTGTACTAGCTGAGGTACTAGTACGTAGGTGCTGACCTACTGAAGGCTTCAACCTTCTCTTTTCTTCCAGGGACCACGTTTCATAAATCTTCAAACTGGATCCATGAATATGAATCAAACATTAAATAGATCTGCAATCAACCAACTTCCCTGTACAAATAATGCATCAATAATTTCTCAACACACCGCAACCAGGCACCAATTCAGAACCCTGAACACAGTAGCAATAGACAAAAGTAGTTAAAAAATATTTCAAGAAAAGTCTGCAACTTCACCAATAGAAACCTGCGGGTATCCGCACTTCCTCTATCTCTCGCCTGCACACCTCCGCACCTGCATTGTGTCTAGCCTGCGGACCTCCACACCTGCATTATGACTCACATGCGCACCTCCGCACCTGCGCTCTGTCTCGCCTGTGCACCTCCACACCTGCGCTGTGTCTAGCCTGCAGACCTTCGAGTATAGATAATTTGTCAGCCTTCAATTATACCCTAGACTATCAGAATTTCAGATCTGAGCATGCACCAAAGAGATCTCAACCCATCAGTAGATCCGTCTTGTAATGATCAGGTTTCTCCTTGATTCAGGTCCAGCTATAACTCACCAACCAATTAGAAGTATTTCGAATCTTGCTCTTCTTCTTAAGATATTCAATACGTCTATCTTCAGCCAAAAGATCTCCTTCCCTTTTTATAGGCTAGGCCTTACTGAAACCATGGTCCAAAACCATAGAGAACCCATACTAGGGACCCAAAACCTGGGTTCAATACTTTAGATGCAAAACCATGGACCAAAACCATAGGATAAAAAATGTTAGACTAAATACCATGGACCAACCATAAGATTTCCCACGTGCACACATTATTCTCTTCATGAAAGTCTGTGTACTTTAGGTCCGCACTTTTTGTTCGGAACACCTACGAACATGTTCACACCTTTTGAACGACACACCTGCGGAACTTGCCGATGACCGCAGCTTTGTGAATCAGGAACCTGCGGATCTCACATTTTCTACTATTTTGAGAGCTTGAACTTGATATGCTACTTGAGTGAGTTTCCAACAAGGACAACACTTATGTCATCATGCCAAACCTATGTCACAATGCCAACATTTATCCAGCCTATAAAGAATAGTATACATCATCCAATATTATCAGGGAAGTACAAGTATAGTAAGTACACAATTTTTCTCTTGCAAATTCAATTTTTTTTTAGAAATTTTTAGTCTTTTTTAAATTGAGATTAGTACCTGAAGTATATATTTTCCATTATCTCCACCCATTATCCTAAGTATCATCTTACATTTATGCATATCCTATAACCCTCAACCATAACCTTGTACATCATATATTCATTTCATATTCATAACCTTAAGCCTATACCCTTAAGTATTTTTCCTCAAAGCAAAAATGGATCAAAAGAGAATGCAACATTATGGTACATGCACAAACAATTCAAACATTAGACATGGAGATAATTTTAAACATGACCTACTTAGTCATTTTAAAATTATGAGAAATATTTCAACAAGGGAATATATGTGCATTTTGAAAGGAAATACAACAAATAAATGTATTAAACATTATATGAACATTTTGAAAGAAGGAAATGTATTAAACATAACATTTTTTCATGCATAACAAAAGTGGCAAACAAGGAAATGATATTAGGCGGGGGAACATAATTATAACGGGCTTGCAATAATATGATTTCATAGTATGGCGCCAACAGTAGGGTTTGAAGTCTAATGAGATTGAATTCGTGGGATGTGGCATGAACACAAATGGAGTTATGATGCACACAAAACATCATACACTTGCATGGCTGATGCGTTCAAATAATTTAACGGATGATGTGTTGGCAGGGCCATAAACGGTATGGAAGGACAACCACGAGCCACATACAGACAAGCTCGAATTTAAATCATGGAAACAGTCAGGGTATATCAATGAAACAATAGGTGCGACTGGTCACAAGCACTAACACACAGGCATCAACCAATAAGACATGCTTATGGCTTACTTAGCTAGAGAATAGTAAATAATTGTTGAAAATAGTCAAGAAACTTAAAAAACAAAACCTCTGCGCCTCTCAGAACCATTCTACCGATTGCTCAAACACATTTGTATTCCATCATCGCCCTTAAGAGCTCAGGAGAATAGTAGCGAAAGCACTAAACGATTTGACAAAGGAAACAAGGGAAAAACATAACTGAACCTGTGGAGCGATAAGTAGGAAAATTAATGGAGATAGCGCAAGTCAGTTACCAAGAATCTCGTGAAAATTTCAGGTAAGACGAGATTTGATTTGCTTCCATAAGATCACAAAGGTGAAGGCGGGATTACAATCACCAAATTTTTTGTAGGAACTGCCTGTCATTTAAACATTTATATATTTGTTGATGCCACCAGTCAGCACGCTAAGGCGTTGAAATGAAGCTTGAGGAGATATGGGTAAGGTGGAGTGCTATTAAAATAGTCCATGAGTCCAGCAGGTAGCCAAGTAAATGCTAAAAACTCGCCATGATTCTAGAAGGTTATAAATGCAAGGTTTAGATAAACAAATAGTGAAGTTAATGGAACTAAGAATAAACGGTCATGCATTGCCAAAAAAAGGTCTGTTCATAAGTGTTAATTGCATAAAATAAGGTTTTTAATAAGAATGGAGCATGTAATTTGTGTAAAACAAACAGCTAATTACACCTGTGCATATAATAAGGCAGTTCAATCAAATCCTAGTTTTATGCATAAAAATGTGTAAATAAAATAGAGTATTTGAGTCTGTATTGCATGTTTTTAATACACAAATAAAGCAGGGGTTTGTATGAGCTATTCAACGAGGAACAGAGGAGATTTTTTTATGGTGCTGTTACAACCAGGGCAGAGTTGAAAACTAAATTTTTTCGGTTATATACAAGACTAAAGATTAGGCTTGCATGATAATTTGTAAAGAGAACAGTGAATCAAAAATGATGCTAATGGAATCCTGCTTTGCATGATGAATTGTACAGAGAGCAAAGAAAAAAATTGCCTTGAGATTACATTAAGAAACACAAAATTATGATATGATTATTTTGTTTTCTTATGTATTTCTTTTCCAAAACAGATTATAGTTTTTTTTTACAGATATATACAAGGCAGAACATTTGAATGTTTGGACACAATAGGGGGTTAAAAGAGAAACTGTGTTGCTGCAAAAAGAAAAAGACAGAGGCCAAAGTATATTGAATTAAGTTGTTGAATAAGGCAAGTAATCTTCTCTAACTTTAAAAAAATTATTTTACGAAACAGTATTTGTTATTTGTCATTACAAAAGATGAAGTTAATGACAACAAAGGCATACATTCAATGGTTTACAAAAAAAATGACAACATGGATAGAGCCAAAGTTTCAATTAGAAAACTGGAAAAAAGAGACCATAGAGAAGCTATACCAATCAGGACTGATAGGATTCTTGCAGAGATTTAGTGGCCACAATGAAGAGGTAACGAGGGAATTTATAAGCAATTACAGCTAAGAACAAACAAGGGTAGGAAATGTAATAATTCTCATGACTTAGGAATTCCTTTCACAAGCACTAGACCTCCCGATGATAGGAGAGAATTGTCATAAAGGCTTGCATTTCAAGGAGAAAGCATGGACTTTCTTCCTTGAAAATAATAGAAAATGAACCTTTGACAGGACCAAAGGTATACCAAGGGAATGGTTCAATGAACCATGGGGCGAATTGGTTCTAGTTATACAAAAATTTCTTAATGTGATAGGGGATATAGTGTTGCCCATCTATATCACATCCGACTCCTACAACACATTAAGGGGAAAGATAATATTAATCTGCCATACTCTCCCTTTGGAAGCCTCCTAAAGATGATAGAGTCAGTAAAACATGAACATAAGCCTAGAGAAGCACAAATTTATCACCAACGGTTGATAAAAATCTTGGTTGAATATCAAGTAAGATCACAAGGGATGATTTGGAGGGAATTCATGAGTCAAAACTAGTTCAATGAATAGATGAATGAGGGATAGAACAAGGTAGAGCAGGAAACCAAGGGGATGATGATCTCACCTTTCTATCCTAGGACTAGAGCCAAAAATCATAATAATACAGTCATGCAAGAAAATGAAGTGTCCATCATGTCCATTCTTGGGAGGTTTAGAAACAAAAGTCCAACTGAGATAAATAGCAAAGAAAAAGAAGTTTAGATAGTAGACACATGTTCAATGGAAAAACAGGTAAAGGATGATATTGAAAAGGAAGCATTGGAGAGAGATTTTTATTATGATGATGCAACAGCAGTATCATTAATCAAAACTACAGAAGTGCTTGAAAAGGAAATAAACTTGGGCAAGATTAGGGAGTTAACAGACCAACTAGAAATCAACAAAATCTTGGAAAAACATTTGAAAGAAGAAAACAAAGCAAGCAAAAAGAATAATGCTAGATTGGTTAAAGAAAATGAAAGATTAAATGAAGAAATATGAAGATTGAAAAGAAGGAATGATCTGTTCTCCAAATAGGCATTCAAATGGCTAAAAGAGAAGAACATGTGGAAGGCTAAGTATGAGAACAAAAAAGTTAAGGCCACTTTATACAGAGAAGGACATGACACAGGTATGGACTATTTGATAAGAGAAGCATAGTAGGAAGGATCAAAAATAGGAACTACATCTACAACAAGGAACAGGAGATCAAAAAGGGATAAGCGAGCATGAGGACATGCTTGATGATCAGCAAGGGGGAGATGTTAGCCCTCGATTTTGGTCTTGTTTTTGCTAAAGGAAACTTACTTAATCCATATATTTTCCATCTGTTTTCCACTATATCCATATCATTTTTATGTATTTCATGTCTATTCAGGTATTTAATTTTAATTTTTCAAATTCTAAAGTTTTTATGAAAATTTGATTTCAAGTGCAATTATTGACAGATTCAGAAATTACCGTAATAGCTATATGGATGACATGTTTGAAGGAAACTTGGGCATGATTTTGATGCATGGATGGACAGCTTGAGAATTATGACTGAGCTAATTCCACTTGATTCGATCATAACAAGCTTTATTAGGCCCATTTGGTGCTGTTCAACCATGACTAGTCACTCAAACAATCCATAGAAATAGAGCAGTTTTGAAATTTTATGGGATTGACCATATTTCTTGGGATGGAATTGATGAATTCAACTTAGATAGGTGAATATGAGTAGATATGTTCATTAGAAATATTATATATCAGTTTGTTTCACAAAACTTCTATTTAAAGCCAAGACTTTGATGACTTAAGTAGTGACTTTTGTATAATTTCATGCTGAGACATTTTGGAGCTGAAAGCTAATTTGAAGAACCTATTCTACTACTATTTTTCTTTTCAATAATGTGGATGTGTGACTGAAGTTTAAGTTTCTGATATCAATCTTCAAGTGTTCAAAGCAAGGGTGGAGGGCCCCCATTCCAAGCTCAATACACTTCTTTGTTTAGACTAGTTTAATTTTCCATAATCTGGTTATTTTAGAACTTTCTTACATGCTTTGTTTCAGATTGGTTTATGGTTAATGTGTGATGATTTATTCCATTAAATCTTAGTTTATTCATCACTTTAGTAAGATGGGAAAACAAAGCGTTCAAGTTGAGCACTCCTTCTGTTAAATTGGTGAATTGTAACTAGTTTTTCCTTGATTACATGCAAGCAATTTTCTTATGTATTTTTGGTTTTCAATTGATAGCATTATGGTGAATGAATTATAATGGAAAATACCAAAGGTCTCTTAAGTTAGGATCCTCCCTTCATTGATGATTTGTCCATCTTAAGCTATTAGTTTCTGATTTTTGTTCATCAAGTAATAATTGAGGAAGAATTGGACCTCTTAAGTTAAGAGCCATTTCAGCTTTCCCTCTTTACAAAGTGAATTGGAATTGTTAATATAGGTTATATTTGTAATATGCACTTCTTTAGTTTTTGAAAAAAAAATCTTTCAAGTTTCATTTCATCTGATATTCATATATAGTGGACTTGCCTTCAAGTATTACCAACCCATATTGATAAAGAATATTTGTGTTAATTTGTGTGAATAAATTAGCTCAACACTTCTCAGAGCTCACAGATTTTTGTCAATGCATCTGCAGCATTCTTCAAAGTCTCCACCTTTACTAGAAACACCTTTTTGTCTTCTATCATATCCCTCACAAAGTGATATTGAACATCAATGTGCTTTGTCTTTGAATGATATGCAAGGTTCTTTACCAAGAAAATTGCACTTTGGCTTTCACAGTCTATCCTTATAGCTTCCTATACTAACCCCATACTTGAACACAATCTTCCCAAACAAACTGCTTCCTTGCTTACATGAGTGGCTACCATGTATTCTGTCTCTATATTTGATAGTGCCACTACAGTTTGTTTCTTACTCATTCAACTGTCTGCACCTCCAAATAGGTTAAACACATACCCACTTGTAGATCTTCTCTGATCTAGATCTCCAGCCCAGTCTTCATCAACAAATCCATGAATATCCAACACTCTGTCCAATCCTGGTCTTCCTTGGTAGCACAGACCATAATCACTAGTGCCATGCAAATACCTAAAAACCTGCTTCACTGATGTCCAATGCTCCTTTCCTGGTTTTGACATAAACTTGCTCAATACTCCCATTGCATGTGTAATATCTGGTCTAATACAGACCATTACATACATTAGGCTACCGACAGCACTTTCTTATGGAACATGGGACATTTCCTCTTCCTCTTCTTGTGTCTTGGGATATTGTTCAGTAGATAACCTCACACCTACAGGAATAGGAACCTTCACCGATTTACTATCCTACATATTAAACCTCTACAGTATTGTCTCAATATACTTCCTTTGGTTTAACCAGAGCTTCCACTTTGCTTGATCTCTTTTAATTTACATGCCCAAAATATAGTTTGTAGCACCAAGATATTTCATTTCAAATTTAGAGGACAATTGGGTCTTCAAATCCTGGATAATTTCTTTGTCATTTCCAACCAACAACATATCATCCACATACAAGACCAGATAAATAACACAGTCACCAATTAATTTAAAATACACACAGTGATCTGCTTTTCTTCTGGTGAAGCCAAGTCCTCGTATAAATGTATCAAATTTCTGATACCACAGCCTGAGTGATTGTTTTAACCCATACAGAGACTTCTTTAACTTGCATACCAGTTCTTTCTTACCCTTCGCTGCAAAGCTTCAGGTTGATTCATGTATATTTCCTCTTCCAGATCCCCATGAAGAAATGTTGTCTTCACATCCATCTATTCTACCTCAAAATCAAAAGCAGCAGCAACAGATAAAAGTAATCTAATGGAAGTTAACTTGGAAATAGGAGAAAAAGTATCACCAAAATCAATTCCCGACACCTGGGAATACCTTTTGCTACCAACCGAGCTTTGTATTTCTCCACTTTTCCTTCTGCATTTATCTTCTTTTTGAACACCCATTTGTTTCCAATGGGTTTCCTTCCAGGTAGCAACTCCACCAGATCCCAAGCCTCATTTTTGTGCAAAGATGCCATTTCATCAACCATGGCCTCTTTCCAGAGTTTTCCATCCTCTGAATCTACTGCTTCCTTCACAATTCTAGGATCATTGTCAGTAATAGATAAAGAAAAATTTGAACAGAAAGAAGATGGACTATACCTTTTAGATTGTCTTCTTTCTCGAACTGATCCTCTCACAACTGGAGTTTGTGGCTCTTCATCTTCTAATTCCTCCTCTGTTGTAGAGTCTGATTCTTCCTCCTTTAGCTCAAACTCTATCTTCTCAGGTTACTTTCATTGGACTTCATGTTTAATAACATCTTTCACCTCTCTGAACACCACATCTTGGCTATACACATCCTTCCGTGTGACTGGGTTCCAAAGCTTATAACCCTTTAAACCATACTTATACCCAATAAAGATGCACTTTCCATATTTACTAACCAACTTGGTTCGTTTCTCCTTTGGAACATGTACATATGCATCACATCCAAATACCCTCAAATATGAAAGAGAGGGTTTCTTACCAGTCCATACCTCTTGTGGAGTCTTATCCTCCAACACGGATGAAGGTGACTTGTTGACCAAGTAACATGTAGTATCCACTGCCTCTGCCCAGAATTCTTGTCCTAACCCGGAACCACTGAGCGTGCTTCTTTCCCTTTCCGTCAACATCTTATTCATTCTTTTTGCAACTCCATTTTGCTGAGGTGTATATGGAGTAGTCTTCTACTATGCTATACCACACTTCTTATAGAATTCTTCAAATTCCTTACTGCAAAACTATCCACCGTTATCTGTCCTCAACACCTTTATCTTCTTTTCTATCTGGTTTTCCACGAGAGCCTTAAATTCTTTAAACTTGTCAAAGACTTCAGATTTTTTCTTAAGGAAATATATCCATGTATTCCTTGAGAAGTCATCTATAAATGATACATAATATACAGACTTACCCAGTGATGGAACCTTCATAAGTCCAAACACATCATTATGTACAAGTTCTAATATCTGTTTCGCCCTCTTACTACTAAAGGGGAAACTCACCCGATTCTGCTTCCCATATACAAAATTTTCACAGAAATCAAAATCCAAAGGGCTATTACTCATACCTTCTACCATAGCTTTACCATGAAGTATCCGAAGGCCCTTTTCTCCAATATGTCCAAGCCTTTGATGCCATAGCATGGTCTTCTCTCCAGAGACCACTATATTTTCTGCTCCACTTTCAGGAACCACAAAACTATTGCACCCATTAATAATAGTGCTAACTTGCAGCTTGTACAGAGTTCCAATCTGAACTACCCACATCAATACCAGTGCTCCTCAAACCATCTTGCAGGTATCCTTCTCAAACACTGTTTTTACACCTGCATCATCCAGCTTGCTAACATAAATCAGATTTTTGGCTAATGCATGAATATGTAGAACACCTGGAAGCATTCTAACCCTTCCACCTTGCAACTTAAACTTTACTTTTCCGCAACCAATGATGCTATCCTTCCCATCATCCTCTAAGAAGACATCGCCACCATCATATTTCTCATACTCGTAGAACCACTCTCTATGGGGAGTGAAGTGAAAGGATGCACCTGAGTTAATCAACCATGCCTCATGATCTACACGTGTACTTGAAGAAGCCAAGTACACATCCCCACCTTCATCTAAGGTGGTTTTCGCCTCTGTAGAAGGAGCCTCATCAGATCCCTTTCCTTTGTCAGGAACTTTAGATTTATAGTCCCTTTTGTATTTCCCTTCCTTTCCACATTTCCAAAACACCACCTTTACAGGTTTTCCTGGAGTTTTAGATCTCCCTCTAGATTTAGATCTCCCACTCGATGACTTATTTTTGCTTCTGTTCTGGGACTATCCTCGTACAGACAAGGCATCACCATTTTGGCTCTCCGTATTTTTTCATCTCAAGTCCTCCATTAGAAAGGATAAGACTATTTCATCAAACTTCAAGGTAGTTGCATTACTACCTATTACAATAACCAGACTATCCCACGAATCTGGTAAAGAACACAACAAACTGATGCACTTATCTTCATCTGAAATTTTAATATCAATAGATAATAACTGACTTACCACAATCTTAAATGCGTTTAGATGTTCTGTCACCGAGTCTCCATCATTCATCCTTAGGTTATACAGCTTTTTCTGTAGGAACAATTTATTCACTAGAGACTTAGATTGGTACAAAGTCCTTAACTTGTCCCACAAAGCCTTCATCATAGCTTCTCTTGATACATTCATCAATACTGAATCTTAGACACCCAATCGTATTGTGCTCTTTAACTTCTGATCCAACTTCTTCCATTCTTCATCGGACACTCCAGTTGGTTTAGTACTTGGATCTACCACGATCCACTGATCTTTATCCACCAATAGATCCTCCATCTTGAGTTTCCACAACTCAAAACTTTGACCATTAAATTTCTCAATCTCTATCTTTCCATTGCTCGCCATCTTCTTTCACCAACAAAATTGATCTCATAGATCTCCCACTGAATAGGGTCTACCATAGGCCCGAGTGAAACCCCTCAGTAACAAAGGCATCCCCTTGAAGCCAAAA
>APFE030141268.1:360199-382895 GCA_000404065.3 Pinus taeda | reverse complement strand
GGTTTTAACCCCGTATAGAAATTACCTGCATACGAATTCTAAAACACAAAAAATAAACAATGCGAGATCATAACACATAAAACACATATACATAGAGATTTTCCCCTAGATCCCAAAATTGGGATTACCAGCTTGATTTTTCATTATTTTCCTTTCAATGTTATAATACATATTTATACATGTTGAAGCATCCAATACCATGGACCGAAAACCATCGCATCCATAAAACATGTGTGAAAATCATGCACAAAACCATAGGTGGGTCCGCCCAACCTAACATAGGGTTGTTGGCATTATGATGCATGTGTTGTACTTGATGGAAACCCGCTCATAGAAGAGCATCTCACTTAGTTATAACTAGATGAATCTTCAGAAGAGATATCAGATGTGACTGAATGCATGGGATGCAGGACAGCTCAAAGGAATCAAATGATAGTTCTAAGTATGACAAGTTAGCTTTGCCATCAAGTCCAAAGGCGGATATTTTTGGCATTATGAGACAAGTGTTGTCCTTGATGGCAAATCACACAGATGATAGATCATAGTGCAGTAGGTTAGCAGCAAGGATTTGATGATCAGTCTACAAGAATGAAGAGAAAATATATATACGCATGTTCACTTTGACGTAGCCTTATATACACACAGGTTGGACGTTCTCAAGGCGCGTATGTGTATACACGCACTTTCATGCAAGTAAAAGTGCGTATATGTTGGAGAACCTACTTTTGGTCCATGGTAGTTAGTCCTTGCTATTTGAACCTATGATTTTGGACCGAAGTATCTCGTTAGATGTGTTGATCCCTAGTATTAGGTCCATGGTATTGATTTGTTATGGTTTTGGAGCATGGTATTGTGAAAGGCCTAAGACTATAAAAGGAGAAGAAGGTCATTAGGCAAAGGATGAAAATACTTGAATATCTGATATAGTATGAGATCCAGTATGCAGGATATGGGTTATGATGCATTGCTTGATCTGGGCTAAGGAGGGATCTCACCGGTTAATGGAGAACAAGATCTAAGGATAGATCGAGATCTAATGGTTTGAAATGAACTATCTCTACATGGTTGATTATGCTTATTCTAGATCTGTATACTGACGCATGTAATGTTCTGAACTGGGTATAACTTAAGTTTGAAATAGCTGCAAGTCATGATTAAATATGTATAGATCTATACGAGGGTTGGCTTTGGTAAAAGCACGTATGTACGCGGGTTTGGTTCGTCTAAGTAGCGTATACCATTTAAGCTATGATTTTTTATGATATAGTTGGTTCTGAATATTGTTGCAGAGTTTAGTGTTCTGCTCTGTGTTCTGGAGACTGTTTTTTGTTGACAGGGTTTTAGTGTTTCAGTATTGGGTGTTTCAGAGATTGATGTTGCTAGTGTTTGTGTTCTTCAATGATATTGATGGGTCTAGTATGAAAATTGGATGAAACGTGGCCTTCAGATTATAGTTTTGTGCTTCAGTGTATCCAGTCTGAAAATTGATGAAACGTGGTACCTGGAGGAAGAAAGAGAAGGTTGTTGCCTTCTGTAGGTCGGCACCTACGTACTAGTACATCAGTTAGTACAAGAGCTAAAGGAGTGGTAGCTCCCTTCCAGTAGCAGTTGGAGAACGAGTAAAGGTTGGAGCATTTCAGTAGGCCAGCACCTACGTACTAGTAAGTGGATCGGCTAGTACAAGAGGTAAGGGGGTTGTAGCTCCCTTCCCGGAGAGTCTGGAGAACAAGAGAAGGTTGTAGCCTTCTGCAGGTAGAAGCCTATGTACTGGTATAATTCTGCACCAGTACAGAACTATTGTACAAAGAATTTCTTATTAAAGAAGATTGAGACGACTTGCAGCAAGTGGTTTTCACCCACATTGGGTTTCCACCTTATATCATGGTGTTCATATGTTCTTCTTTTGTGTGATGATCTATTCTGTTTTACTGCTTCTGTCTACTGTTCATATGGTCAATGAAGTTCTGATGCATTATCTCAAGATTAACATATAATGGAGTATCTGAATCATAAGTATTCTAGATATACGCTAGTTACATTAGACACAGTCGTGTATGCATGCGAGTTCACTTAACTGAAGTAGCGTATATTTATCTAAGTATGGAAATGAAAAAGTTTTACTGATTTGATAATATTGATTCACCCCCCTCCCTCTCAGTATTATTTCCAACAAGGGTCCAAAACCAAAATTTTCTGGGGCACTGCCCCGGACCCCATAAAGTGGCATTACTGGTTCCCTTCAAACCCCCTACTAACTACATGGAAAGAATATAACACAACCCAACACTGACCAGGCTACCTATGTATGTTCCTATGTGGAAGGGGAAAGAAAGGGTGCCCAAGGACCTAGATGAGAGCAAGAGCTCTCTACAGACCCCATTGCTCCCTGACGACATCATTTTTTATGGAGTGCACTTGGGGCGAGTGCCAGTATTAAAATTTAAAGACTGGGATCTCATGGACCACAAGAAATTCCCACATCTGGAAACCACAACGCATGCGCCAGAATAAAAAAATATTGTTGGGAGTTATAGAGTTGGAGCCACGCCAGTGGTTGCAAGGTTTAGAGAAAGTAGGATTGTTAAACCTGCTCTGGGTGTTGCATTACCATCACTCCCCAGTGACTATTTTTGTCATCGCCTGCTCTACTTGGTGCATGATGGGTGCCTGTGGCTAGAGGAGACCATCCCCATCACGAATCATCTGATTCACAAAATTACCCAGCTCCCTTGCAAATGGGAGGATCCAGCGAATATCTCATAGGGTAAAAGTGATGATTTGGCCATCGTAGAGGCCACGAAGAAGAAATTCAAGCTGGAGAAGAAGAAAATAGGGTATGCAATCTCTAGCATCAATAACACAGTGGTAAAAGTAGTGACTCAAATACTGGCTAGGAAGGTTATGCGGAAGTGTTGCGCAGATGAGGTGCTCATGTCGATGGTTGCACTTTCGATGCAATGCGTAGGAGTCCAATTTAACTGGGTGGATTACTTGTGCAGAGACTTCCTAGAAAACTATCAGGAGGCATAGGAGCATGGGATGACTTTCCACTATGCATGGCTTCTACTATCCATAGTGCTAGTGGCTTCAGAATTTCTCGACGACAGTCAGTTCCTAGTGATTGCACAGGATCTTCCGGACATAGAGAATTATGCTTCACTATGGGCAACCAGAGATATGAAGAGAATCAGAGACAACAAAATATTATGTGTGGTCATGGAGATGAACATTAGAATGGGGATTAACCACAAGCCACGTTTATCACCCACAGTTTATAACGGTCTACAGAGCTTCATGGAGTTCAAGGTAGACTTTCATCACATGTACATTAGGGCGAGGAAGGACCCCACAAAGGCATGGAAGGAGTCACCTTATCTAGCAACGGATGATGTCATATTCACTGTGCTTGAGTCATGGCCGCCGAAGTGCTGCACTCCAGCCTGCTCTGCGATGGAAGAAGAGAAGTCCACTAGATAGAGGAAGAAGGAGCAGACAAAACTGTGGATGGCATAGTTGGCATAGAAGAGAAGGAAAGAAGAAGTAGCAGCCAAGGTGCAGGAAGCGCGCAAAGTTGCAAAGGAAGCGGAAGAGCAATGGAAGGCAGCAGAGAAGAAGCGCGAATGCAAGAAGTTTCCTTCGCCCGAATAGGAAAAAAACCTAGGGGAAGGTGGCGCGAACCCATAGACATCCTCCACACAGTTGAAATGACAATGTCCAAGAGACAAGGTGGGGCCACAAAAGAAGTTGGAGGCCTCAAAGACTTCTTTCAACCTGATCACCCTTAATGAGGGTGATCTACATGACATTGGGAATACAGTGAGGGATGTCACCACGGAGGCCGTCCAACAGTTTGTGGAGGAACACCAAACGGTGTTGGGGGCCTTTTGAGTGTAGATATAGGAGTTGTAGGTGCGCATTCCATAGGCTGGTACTGTGTCAACCAACCTTATGCTAGGCATGGTTGCAGCTGAAGAAATGATGCATGCTCACATGACCAACACCATAGTGCTGCCAGAAGGAGCACTCGTGATATAAAATGTGGTTGATGGGCCTATGGTCAGCAGATTAAAGGGGATCGAGATAAACATGGCTATACTCCCTCAAGAGACACTCTATGTTTTGCAGGACGAAGCTACTATAGAACTACGAGCCAGGGAGGGTCACGCGCTCCAGGTCATGAGCGAGTAGCACATCAACATTGAACAGTTGAGCCTACAACGTGACAAGTTAGTGGTGTAGAACTAACATCTTATGCAAGTTGCCAATGAAGCTTGCCCGATGGTCCTAGATCTGGCCATCCAAGTAGAGGAACTAGTGTAGGCACACATCTAGAAACTAGTAGTAGGGGTGTGCGAGGCTAAGGAAGAGATGGCCAAGGTACAACTGGAGCTGAACCTTCAAATAGTTGAGCTACAATTGAAGGTGTAACCTTAACTTCAACGGAGGTTAAGGAAAAGTGTGTCAGTGCAATTACAGCGGCCATAGCAGAAGTCAACATTGCAGTGAAAGAATGCACCAGGCTATTTGAAGAGTCCTTCGAGGTTCTCACCACTTTGCAAGAGGACTCGAACATACAACACTTAGAAACAGAGGCGTACGAGGTCCATTAGAAATATGATGAGATAAAAGGAACCACGCAAATAGTTTTCCTTACACAAAAGCTTGCACGGATGCAGTAGGCAAAAGCGCTCAAGGGGAAAGTGGATGCTGATCGACACAATGAAGTCATTTTGAAGGTGTGTGTACAACCATGGATTGATGAGGAATTCATCATTATAGCCTCTATTGAAGAAAAGATCGTGTAGATGAAGGGAACACAGGAACATATTTAGGAAAGTAGTCCAGCTACATTAGTTTCTGAACAACGCATCCAAGAAGCACAATAGATGCCACTCAGTGTGTTGTTGACCTTACAGCAGTCCAAGCAGAGTTGGGAGGTCTTTGCATAAAAATATCCACTCCGACAGAGTGACTCTATGGTGAGTCATGATGTCTCTATTGGGGGCCTATTGGGCATGGGATCCCCCAAGGAAAGTTTTGAGGCTTAGAGTCTAGATTTTGGTCATAAATTGTATCTTTGATGTAAAGAATTTCCATTTTGTGGGCGTGGAATGTGTAGCCTATAAATGAGTCATAGGGTTGTCCACCCTTAATTTGTAATTTAATGTTGGCTATAGAGATCTACCCATGGTCCACGGACCATGGGATTGTATAAATAGACTAAGGCTCTAAGTTGTAGAGGAATCAATGGAATGATAATGGAATACATGCATAGTGGAAGATCTAAGGGTAAAGTCGAGTCTTTGAGTCGTAGAGTAGGAGAAGGCTCTATAGCTGAGTGGGCAGACCCCTGCAGCTGAGTGTGTATAGGCCTAGTAGTCCACAGCTGAGTGCGCGGACCCCTGCAACTGAGCGCGTAGGGTAAGACAAGTCTGTAACTGTTGAAGCATTAATAAAGAGAAGTTTTACATCATTTGTGTTTATTTATTTCCTGTTTTCTGTATTGAATATATTGGGTATAAATTGCATTTCTGTTGTCTATATGGTGCGTGAACATATATAACTATGTAGATTAAGTGAATGTGAGTTTAAGTATTTTTTTATGCGAAGTTGACTCACATCTATAAGAGGATAAGTAAGATACATAGTGTAACTTGGGGAAATAACACAGATCGCTACCATAGCAGCGTGAAATCACCTCAACCCCTAGTTAGGGCTTTGCAAAGGACAATTATAGCAGATCATGAAGGTATCGTAGGTCAGGACAAAGTCCCCTAGGGTTTTGGGTCAACACCCTAGCAGAGAAGGGGTTATCTACAGTAAAAAACAAGCATTCCACACAGCCATGATACTTAAATAAGAAAACTACATGAAGAGAGGTGCACCTGGGGGTCCTTCATTCGGGTAGATCTAGCCAGGGTCCAAACCCTCTTGGAGTTCCTTTTGATCCTTAGACCTCCAAAAAAACCAATTCAAAGAAGTATAGCAATATATGGACCAAGTATTATCTAGAAATCAACTTCATAACATATTTAAAGGTAGTTAGTTATACAATTGAAACAGTTATTCATACGTAAACCATAACATTAACATCATATGCATGAAGAAGATTGATTTTGGGAAGAAGAAAAATGTTTCTTTATTGCAGATAACTAAAATGAAGCAAGGAATGATATCACCTAAATCTTCCTCTCACTAGCTCCAAGTGGAACCGTCCTCCAGATCCATCCAATCCCAAGCCTTCAAAAGGCTCCTTCCATGACTCATACAAAGACATCTCAACTAGTGAAATAACATCAAAGCTCAAGGAAACAATGGTTTCCTGTAATGGGGGGAGTGATAGAAGCACAAGGATGTTCAGACCTGATCAAGGATAATCTCAGTAGAGTAATTTTCTCTCTATTCTCTCCTCCTTTAGGCCTTCCCATTGAAACCTTTTTATACTTCTCCCAAAGTATTTTTTTAGTTGGGAATTCATTGGGAATAGTTGGGCCATGGGAATTAAAGGTAATCAACAAGTAAAACCCATGATCTCTGCCCGAAATTAAGGAGATTTAATTTTTTTAAGTGTTTTAAGGCATATACACAGGTTGGGTATACTCAGACCTGCGTACACACACATTTAGCTCAGGGCAATGTCGTGTATAGGGAGTAAAACACTGTTTTTTAAGTATTTGGACTAGGTCTAGAAGGAGGGGTTTCCCTATGCCATAAATGGAGCATCACAAATATCAAGGGTGAGATTTGGAGCTATAACATATGCCCCCTAATATATGAGGTCAGAAGGGGTACATGATGGCCGAAATGTATTAAGTACATGGAAAGAAAACCTGTCAAAACCAAAGAAGGAGTTCACCATATTTTAGCCTGCCAAGCCACAAAAGGAGATCAGAAAGAAACACTGTCTAAGGTGGGCATACCCATGCTCAGTGAAAGTAAAGCATGTTCGCATATCAAGTACAAGCAGATCCACTAAGTATACAAGTATAGAAGACTATAAATACATAATGGATCATCTAAACATGATCAAACAAGTACATGTATGACTATCACATATAAGAATGTCAATGACGCTGAAGGATGAAGTTGATCACTAATATCAAAGACTGATCCCAGTAGTACCAAATGAACATGATGGAATAAGATGACACTACACTGCAAACTCGGGTGCCAGCATATAGAATGTCGCCATGAATGACTACAACACATAAGGCGGAACGGTATCAACTAGAAGCAACAAGAGAAACTATCAAGTAAACCAATGAATGTTGATGCAACTCGAGGTCTTCACAGACCACCGTGGTACATTTCTACACAATGGGAATAAATGATCTAAAGTCGACCATGTGAGAAATAGTTTGATTACTGATCATTGATGTATACCATTAACAAACGCAATACTACTCACCGATAATGATAATGAGAGTCAAGGTACCCAGTACAATCTAACAAGTGTGAATAGATGAGTTGGAGTCGAACACCTGTAAGAATCTATCAATCAGGAGACAATGATGGTTTCTCACCGTCGATAGTGAAGGATCTGCCACTAATGACTACAAACCCCAAGGTACTGCCAAATGGACTCTAGACCTTTGCCCCAAAGCAATGAGTCATAGTCGATCGAGAAAGATCTGCTAGAAGGAAGGAATTAAGGCATCCTTCAGTAATCTAGCATGAATGTAACCCACAGGCGAATAACGTGGAGGGAATCAGACGAAAAAGATGTAGTAACCCGATCGAAGCACATTTCCGGCATACACAAGATGTGGCTAGCACATGACAAAAGCCCTCTGAAGCAACCAATAATGAAAGTTGACACAAAGGTGAGGTATCCAACAATAGGGTCAAATGGAAACCAAGGTATTGCACAAATCCCAATGTGTGATAGTGTAAGTTGATGTCGAAGACAAGGGAAACCACTCAGTCAAAGACCCATGATATTGATCGATGTTGAGCACAAGGTGACCTATCAATAATGAAAATAGGGCTAGGGTGTGGCTCTAGGCCTATCCTTAGAGCGAGATGAAATCGTCAATAAGGACAATACCCGCCAACAGGAAGTTAATGGAGACCTTCTCAAAGCGACACCAGTAAAGGACTAATATAACTAATGTGATGATAGACAAGACATTGACAACCAGGGATGTCTAACTGAAAAATGAGTCAAGAGACACCGCAGAGAGGCCGACTCAGGCTAACTTCCCTTGAACAAAAGAACAACTCAATGATAACTATGTGATAGCATATGATGACTCTGTATAAGTCTGTCATGCAGGAGGCACGAATGAACTCTCCATATGATTGGAAGAGATAACTAATCGGAGGAGAACTGAATCAATAACAAGGTTAAGGCATACCTAAGTCAAACTAAATCCCGCCCAAATGGAGGAGACTTTGTTTTGATTGCTTTGTTCAAGGGCGACAGGACTGACTCTAGCTGCCAACAATAAGTGGAAATATTGTCCCGTTCTTGCTCTTTTTTGGAATATATAAATTTTTTTTTGTATTTTTCTTTAAGCTAGAAAAAGAATAAAAGAACGCTATAGTACAGTGGAAAGAACGAGTGTCGATGAAGAAGATGCTCTAGTTCCTGGGATTGGAACAATCCTATGCCCAATGCAGGGAGGCGAAAATTGGTCAAAGGCACTCACATGTATGTTCCTTCCATGGGTCATAAGGTGTTGAGTTGCAGAAGCTAAGGGATTGCAAGTTTGATTTTGTCGATGACATGGTCAAAAAGTTGCTTAAACATGAGTCCAAGTGAAGTCAACTCAAGGCCAAAAGGTGTAAATGGTCAAAACACAATGCAGTGGTACAACTCAACACGAACGAGCCTCTACGGTATAAGGCCAAAACGAAGCAAATAAGAAAAGAGGAATGAGTCTTCATCGCATAAGTCATGGTGGGACACAACAAAGGACTCGCGTGCCTACTCAAATCGAAGTAGCATGGGCAACAAATGTTAGTGAGGTGCTAACTACGATGCCCATGAAAAGGATGGCTCTACCATTGTGCCATGATTTAAAAAATCAACGAGTGAATATGGTTTACTAACCGTAACACGATGGGATTGACCCTATGGCAAGTGTATCGAAAAATGGAGGGTACTATGCATAACGCAATGGAAAAATGGCTTCTCTAACCTATATGCCAGTGAGAAAATGATACCTGCCAGGACGGGTCAACAGTCATGGAACCATTTCAAAACTATCAAAAAAGTGTCCAAAATGTCCTTAAAAACAAATCATTCTCGACATTCCAAGCTCCCAAGTTAAAAGTTACATGAGACAAAACAAAATCAAGTTTTGGAAAATTTTGACATTTTCAAAGCTTATAAAATAGTATTTTGACTCACCATTATTACCATTTGGGTTGAGAGCACAAGGAGTGGAGAAAAGAAGCAAGCTTTGCCATTTGCTGAATTCGACCATTCAAATCTTCCCAAAATCACTAGGTAACCCTTAAACTTATCTTGTATTAATTTGTGATTCGTTTTAAGAATTTTAATTCAAGTTTCACCGTTGAATTTATGTCACAAATTTTGTCGTGGTGTATACGCGGGTTGGGTATACCAGGACCTGCGTACACATGCATTTATCTCAGAGAAATGACGCGTATAGGGAGTAAAGCATTTTTTTTAAGTATTTGGACCAGCTTTGGAAGGAGGGGTTTCCCTAGGCCATAAATGGAGTATCACAAATATCAAGGGTGATATTTGGAGCTATAACAGTGACCTTCGCAAAGGAAGGCACAGTTGGACAAAATTGATCCCTCAGACATCTTGATGGTGGGGAAACTTGGTTCCAAAATCCTCCCATACTGCTTCAGGTGAGACTTCAATCCGCACTTTGTGGGCTAATGCCGAAAGGGCCAGTAGTGTATGGATTTGTTTGGCTAATTAACTCCAAACTTGGGTCAAGCTCCATCAAGCAAACATGAGGTACTATTTATAGCAAAGGGGCGGGCGACTCTTGACATTCCCCTTTGACATTGTTCATCTATCCTCATGACTGTTCAACTAATCTATGACTATTACATCCAACTATTGACACTTGAACTTCCACTTGACGAAAAGTTACATTACAGTGCACATGTCCCCATGTGAAACAAAATGGCTTGAGAAAGCCGTGCAAGACATCACTCACACTCGAACCATTGTGGTGAGACCAACTCTTTGACATCCTTGTGATGGTCGAAGGTGGTGAGTTGATGCCAATCTTGGTAATTCATGATGGTGTCCATGCACTCAATGGTGACATCTTGCTGAAGCTAACTCTTTCCTCCGTTGCATTTGGGTGCACTGATATGGCTCCTTTGTCCAACTCACCTGATAGCATGTGCATGGTCTTCTTGGGTGTGACCGAACTGACAACACACTGATGCATAGTGTCCATGCTATAATATTCAAGTGTGTGTTGGTGGTCATGAACATCAAGTGTCAAACTGCATGTTCAGCCCCAGTTACACTTGCTTCTTGTCTTCACCTCAGTGAGTGTGCCAAATGGGTGGGATCACATCCATGTGCACAATGACACACATGCTACTGAATTCCCTTGCATGCAATCAACAACATTCCTCACCTTGTCTACGTCGTGCCAGCTGCAGGGATGGATCTATAACTTATACAGGCACAGTTTCATCCGTCTTTTCATGTTGTACCCCCTACTGTACATGTTCTTGTTGCAACTCATTCTCTCATCTATGCAGCTCATGTTCTTCCTTGAGTTGCTCCTTTAGCACATGAAACTCCTTATCTATTTCGTTCTCTACCTTCACATGATCTTCATGTCACGTCATCACCTCATAGCCTCATTCTCCAAAGTTGATTTCATCACAACTGGATCTACTTAAGCCTACAACTTTGTTCCACCTCTCTATTTCCAACAACCTTCCTCTTGCATTCATTGCATGTAGGTATGCTGCCTTCTACTATTGTTGATGGTATTTCTTATTTTAATGCTATCGCCATATTATATTGATGTCCTTTTCTACGAACAACTTGATGTCTTCATAGGTAGCCAATCTCATAGACACTTACTTGGCTGCAAACCCCATTGTGCTCTCAACAGTGTCCTTCAACTCTGCTCTCCTAAAGGCCATTATATGTGTTCTACTGAGAGACAGACAAACACTTGTGATGCCTAGAGACATAGAAACACTCATGGCAAGAAATCTGTGAGTCGAAAACCAAAAAAAACTTGATGACTGACTTGTAACATACCTGTGTGATTGATCGTGAAGGTTGCACAATTTCCACTGGGAGGTCAGGAGACTGACTGCAAAAACTGCACAAGGCATAATCCAGGCTATTAGGAAGCTGACTGACTACTGGAACTACACAATGCACAGTCTAGCCTAGCCTGATGAGGACTGAAACTATGTAATGCATAATTTCAATCAATAGTGACATGCAACCAACAACCTGCATTGTGCAATTTTCGGGGCCAGCACGACACTTCCTCCAAGAATTGGGCAATTAAAGTCTGGAGGTTAGTGCTGGGTGAGACTTGCACAATGTCTGGAGGGAAGGCAGAGCCTTCACTTCCAGAAATGCGAAGTTCTAGGTGGGAACGCACAGTCTGGGCCAAGGCAGTCTAAACCGACTAATAAGTGACTAAAAACATGATAAGTCTGAATGCATGGTGAGATGAGTGCAAACAAGAGTGAATGATCATACATGTCGACATCAAGTGTAGGATTCAAAAAACAAGAAAGCATGCATGTGTGTGAAGTGAGTCACCGCAACAGCGACCGTCCGTGCAAAACAGTGTCATGCATGCGACAATAGTGAGATGCGAATGAAAACTAAAATGATGCTTATACAAGCTAACATAAATCAAAATGACAGCAAGCGCTCATTGAAATCAAGCAAACAACACTCACATAAACCGAAACACAAAAAGAGACAAAAATGCAACATAAGACATGAAAACCGAGCTTACCCCAAAATAGTTGTGTTGAATGTGTCAACGACTCCTAGATGTAGTGTGGGATGTCAAAGCTCAAAGGTCGATGTGAGGAATGAGCTTTGTAGCATTTGGTTGACGAGTTTCGATAAAATAGAGGTTGTGATGTGCATGCCACAAATCTAGGAAAAGTGACAGTTGGCGGGAGGTTTCTGAAATGATCCTTGCATGTAACCTCTAGCTGCTAAAAATCGATCCATGTATCAAGGGATGCCTTTACATGCTGCCTTGGGAGAAGCAGTCCATGCATGCAAATCATTTTTTATCGGTCCTTAAGGGAACCGGTCAACCTAAAGGCACATGCATTGGTTTGTGGGCCTAGGGTTAAAATTTGTGCAGTTTCTGGGCTAAGCAGAGATGGTTGTCCCAGAGGGATTGCATAATTTCTTAGAGAAATAGATGATTGTCTCCTAGGATTGCACAATTTATGGGCTAGGCAGTTGTCCGAGGTGGATTTGGACAATTTATGCTGGTTGTTGGGCTGGATGTCTAAGAGGAATTTCACTATTTCTAGGCTGAGCAGCTGACTGCTGCCTAGAATTACACAATTCTTGGGTTGAGCAGTCTTGCTGGGCTAGATGTCGTAGTTTTTCCAATAAAGGTTGACATGCAAGATTGTGCAATTTTGGAGCCCAACAAGCTGTCAGTCAGGACTGTACAATTTCTAGAGGGAAGGATGGTTCCCCTCTAGAATTACGCAATTTCTTGAGGAAGTTTCTCAACCTACAGCTGGAGCAAGTCTGGAGAAACATCCTGTGAGGGGGACTCAACAAGCTATCATGCACAGGGAGGTAATCTTCTATAAAACCACTAAAGCTTGTGTACTTGATAGTGCAAGACTTGCTACTGAAGATGGTTGGTAGGGAGGCTCCAAAATGAAGCTAAGGTAAATTTGGAGGGTGGTTGTAGCCACTACAACAGTAACCTTAAGGAAATGGAATCAACATAGAATCACACAGAGCCATCCAACATCATCAACAGAACCCTTAGAAGATAGGTTAGCCACTCAAGTAGCCTGTCCCTGGGTCCTACTATTGCTCTGGACCTCTTAGGCAATAGTCTCTCTCATGCTATGAGCAAGGGAGCCACTAGAAACCCAAAGTTTCTCTCATAGACCTGCCTGCCAGCGATTGTGAACAAAAATTTCTAGTTTTGTACCAACAAACCCATTATTTAATCCACATTTTTAGGCCCAGAGCCAAGGCAACTACCCAAAATTGAATGAATGCTTAGAATTAGGAAAATTACAAGGAAACAATGATGCAAAAGCAATGAGATGATCAAGACCTTAGCCAGACCCTACTAGCATAATAGGCATTTCATCAAACATATCATAAACATGTAACCTACATGTGTAAACAATAGAATTAAGTGTAGGGATCTCATACTTATCCAAGATTCGCTATGAACCATGAACTGCTCATGGTCATAGACACATTATCCATTCGCGTACAAGTAAAAACATTTTGAGAGACATACATAGTTGTTGTCATAAAATATAGATATAACTAGCATAATAGGGACACAAATATTAATAAAATCACAGCCATATACACCACATACAATGCATCATAATGCTCCTAGAAATACTAGAAGATATCACCTTTCATTAATGATGCAAAATCCAAACCCAGGATGGAAATTCCATGTTCCGCCTGACCATAGAATGGTTGAGCCAAATCTCTCTTCAAACATTCACCCACATGCGATATTCCAAGCATGAATGTGGGATCTCATAGAACGAATCAATCAAAATTCATCTAGAGCTTCCACGGGCCATCCACCTCAACCCATCAAACAATGATTCAACCCCATGGTTAGACATCACAAAACCAACATCAGATTGGTCTCCATCCTAGCCTTCCAAGGCTTCCAGAGCATTTGTTTGAACCTGACTTCAAGGACTAGTAACTCAACCTAGAGCTTATACAAGGCTACAGAGTGTTTGTCCAACCAAGGCTCTAGGACTAGTAACTCAACCCATAGTTTTTACTGGGATCCAAGGCATTTGTCCATCCAAGGCTCCAAAACTAGTATCTCAACCCACCAAGGGCTCTAGAGAATTTGTCCAACCAAGGCTCCAGGACTAGTAACTCAACCCACCAAGGTCTCTAGAGTGTTTGTCCAACTAAGGCTCTAGGACTAGTAACTCAAACCAAGTTGTTCTAGGGCTCCAGAGCGTTTTTCCAACCAGGGCTCTAAGACTAGTAACTCAATTGAAGTCGTTATATGGCTCCAGAGTGTTTGTCCAACCAAGGCTCCAAGAACTAATGACTCAACCCAAGCTAAAGGAAAGATGCGAACCAACCAGAAAACAAAGCAAATAAACCTACAATGCCATGGTTATCCAACAAATGGAAACGCTAGGCAAATACACTGTCAATCCAGGCAAATCCTCCATGCCAATTAAAAATAATAATCAATAATCCACATTCATGTGTCATGCATGCCAAAAATAGTGAGGAAAACATACATGCAACTCGATACCTACAAGAAAAATTTGTTGTAGTTGTTGATCCCGGTGTCCTCTTGCACTTTCGTGCTCTTCCTTTTCCTTCTTGCTCAAAAATCCAAGTATGTCACACTCTCCAAGAGTGCTCGAAGAAAAATCTAAGTGTTCAAGAGCATGAGAGAGTGAGAGAAAATAGAGAGAGAGCTCCACAAAAACATTTAAAAATCCCACCAACTAATCCTAAGAAAGTAGGGCCACAGAAGAAGTCGAAGGCCTCAAAGACTTCTTTCCACATAATCACCTTTAATGAGGGTGATCTACATGACATTGAGGAGATGGTGTGGGATTTCACAGCGAAGGCCCTCCAGCAGTTTGTGGAGGAACACCAAACGATGTTGGGGGCCTTCTGAATGTAGATACAGGAGTTGCAGGTGCACACTCCACATGCTGGTACTGTGTCAACCAGCCTTGCACTAGGCATGACCGTGGCTATAGAAATGATGCGTGCCCACATGACCGACATGATAGTGCTACTAGAGGGAGCACTCATGATATAAAATGCAGCGGATGGGCCTATGGTCAGTGGATTAAAGGGGATCGAGATAAACATGGCTACGCTCCCTCAGAATACGCTCTATGTTTTGTAGGACGGAGTTACTGCAGAGCTGCGAGCCAGGGAGGGTCACATGCTCCAGGTCATGAGCGAACATCACATCAACATAGAACATTTGAGCCTACAGTGTGACAAGGTAGTGGCCCAGAACTAACATATTATGCATGTTGTCGACGAAGCTTGCCCGATGGTCCTAGATTTGGCCATCCAAGCAGAGGAACCAGCGGAGGCGCGCATCTGGAAACTAGCAGCAGGAGTGCACGAGGCTAAGGAAGAGATGGCCAAGCTACAACTAGAGTTGAACCTTTAGATATCTGAGCTAAAATTGAAGGTGTAACCTTCAATGTCGTCGGAGGTTAAGGAAAAGCGCGCCAGCGTGATTACAGCAGCCATAGCAGGGGTCAACATTGCAGTGAAAGACTGCACCAGGCTATTTGATGAGTCCTTCGAGGTTCTCATCACTGTACAGGAGGACTTGAACATACAACACTTGGAAATAGAGGCATACAAGGTCTAGTAGAAATATGATGAGATAAAAGGGACACACAGACAATTTCCCTTACACAAAGGCTTGCGCGAATGCAGTAGGCAAAAGCACTCAAGGAGCAGGTGGATGTTGATCGACGAAAGGAAGTCATTTTGAAGGTGCGTGTAAAATCATGGATTGATGAGGCATTCATCATTACAGCCTCTATTGAAGTAAATCTCGCATAGATGAAGGGAATACAGGAACAAATTCAGGAAAGCAATTTAGCTACAACAGTTTCTGAACGGCGCGTCCAAGAAGCACAATAGGCAGATGCTCAATGCGTTTCCAATCTTTCAACAGTCCAGGCAGAGTTGGGAGGTCTTCGCGCAAAAATATCCACACTGACAAAGTGACTCGAGGGTGAGTAATGATGTTTGTGTTGGGGGCCTGTTGGGTGCAGGATCCACCAAGGAAAGTTTTGGGGCTTAGAGCCCAGATTTTGGTCATAAATTGTATTTTTGATGTGAAGAATCCCAATTTTGTGGGTGCTGAGTGTGTAGCCTGTAAATGAGTCATAGGGTTGTCCGCCCTTAATTTTGTAATGTAATGTCGGCTATAGAGATCTACCCATGGTCCGTGGACCATGGGATTGTATAAATAGAGTGAGGCTCTAAGTTGTAGAGGAATTAATTGAATGATAATGGAATAGAAGCATAGTGGAAGATCTAAGGGTAAAGTTGAGTCTTTGAGTCATAGTGTAGGAGAAGGCTCTACAGCTGAGTGTGTAGAGGCCTAGTAGTCTACAGCTGAGTGCACGGACCCCTGTAACTAAGTGCATAGAGGCCTAGTAGTCTGCAGCTGAGTGTGCGGACCCCTGCAGCTGAGTGCGCAGGGTGAGTCAAGTTTGTAACTATTGAAGCATTAATAAAGAGAAGTTTTACATCAATTATGTGTATTTATTTCCTGTTTTTTAAATCGAATATATTTGGTATAAATTGCATTTATGTTGCCTATATGGTGCATGAACATATACAATTGTGTAGGTTAAGTAAACGTGAGTTTAAGTATCTGTTTACGCAAAGTTGACTAACATCTATAAGAGGATAAGTAAGATACATAGTGTAACTTGAGGAAATAACAGAGATCGCTACCATAGCAGCATGAAATCACCTCAGCCCCTGGTTAGGGTTGTGCAAATGAAAATTATAGTAGATCGCGAAGGTATTGTAGGTCAGGACAAAGTACTCTAGGGTTTTTGGTCAACACCCTAGCAGAGTGGGGGTTATCTACAGTAAAAACCAAGCATTCCACACAACCATGATACTTAAATAAGCAAACTAGACAAAGAGAGGTGCACCTGGGGGTCCTTCATTTGGGTAGATCCAGCTAGGGTCCAAACCCTCTTGGAGTTCCTTTCAATCCTTAGACCTGCAAAAAAACCAATTCAAAGAAGTATAGCAATATATGGACCAAGTATCATATAGAAATCAACTTCATAACATATTGAAAGGTAGTTAGTTATACAATTGAAACAGTTATTTATACGTAAACCATAACATTAACATCATATGCATGAAGAAGATTGATTTCGAGAATAAGACAAACGTTTCTTTATTGCAGATAACTAAAATGAAGCAATGAATGATATCACCTAAATCTTCCTCTTGCTAGCTCCAAGCGGAACCGTCCTCTGGATCCGTCCAATCCGAAGTCTTCAAAAGGCTCCTTCCATGACTCATACAAAGATATCTCAACTAGTGAAATAACATCAAAGCTCAAGGAAACAATGGCTTCCTGTAATGGGGGGAGTGCTAGAAGCACAGGGATCTTCAGACTTGATCAGGGATAATCTCAACAGAGTAATTTTCTCTCTATTCTCTCCTCCTTTAGGCCTTCCCATTGAAGCCTTTTTATACTTCTCCCAAAGTAGTTTTTTAGTTGGGAATTCATTGGGAATAGTTGGGCCACAAGCACTAATAGGTAATCAACAGGTAAAACCCATGATCTCTGCCCGAAATTAAGGAGATTTATTTTTTTAAGTGGTTTAAGACATATACGCAGGTTGGGTATACCTGGACCACATACACACGCGTTTAGCTCAGGGCAATGTCACGTATTGGGAGTAAAACACTATTTTTTAAGTATTTGGACCAAGTTTGGAAGGAGGGGTTGCCCTATGTCATAAATGGAGCATCACAAATATCAAAGGTGAGATTTGGAGCTATAACAGATGCCCCCTAATATATGAGGTCAGAAGGGGTACACGATGGCCAAAATGTATTAAGTACATGGAAAGGAAACCTGTCAAAAACTAAGAAGGACCTCACCAGATTTCAGCCTGCCAAGCCACAAATGGAGATCAGAAAGAAACATTGTTTGAGGTGGGCATACCCATGCTTAGAGAAAGTAAAGCATGTCTGCATATCAAGTACAAGTGGATCCACTAAGTATACAACTATAGAAGACTGGAAATACATAATGGACAATCTGAACATGATCAAACAAGTACATGTCTGAATATCACATATAAGAATGTCAATGATGCTGAAGGATGAAGCTGATAATTGATATCAAAGACTGATCCCAATAGTACCAAATGAACATGATGGAATAAGATGGAACTACACTGCAAACTCGTATGCCAGCATATAGAATGTCGCCATGAATGACTACAACATATAAGGTGGAATGGTATCAACTGGCAACAATAGGAGCAACTGTCAAGTGAACCAGTGAATGTTGATGCAACCCGAGGTCTTCACCGACCACCATGGTACATTTCTACACAATGGAAATAAATGGTTTGAATTCAACCATGTGAGAAATCATTTGATTACCGATCATTGATGTATACCATTAACAAACGCGAGACTACTCACTAATAATGATAATGAGAGTCAAGGTACCCAGTACAATCTAACAAGTGCTAATAGATGAGCTAGAGTCAAACACTTGTAAGAATCTATCAATTAGGACACAACAATGGTTTCCCATAGTTGACAGCAAAGGATCTGCCACTAATGACTACAAACCCCAAGGTACTACCAAATGGACTCTAGACCTTTGCCCCATAGCAATGAGTCGTAGTCGATGGGGAAAGATCTACTAGAAGGAAGGCATTAAGGCATCCTTTATCAATGTAGAATGAATGTAACACATAGGCCAATAACGTGGAAGGAATCAAATGAAAAGGATGTAGTAACCCGATCAAAGCACGTTTCTGGCATACACAAGATGTGGCTAGCACACGATAGAAACCCTCTGAACCAACTAATAATGAAAGTTTACACAAAGGCGAGGTATCCATCAATAGGGTCAAATGGAAACCAAGGTACTGCATGAATCCCAATGTGTGATAGTGAAAGCTGATGTCGAACACAAGGGAAACCACTTAGTCAAAGACCCATGATACTGATCAATGTTGAGAACAAGGTGACCTATCAATAATGAAAATATGGCCAGGGTGTGGCTCTAGGCCTATCCTCAGAGCAAGATGTCATCGCCGATAAGGAAAATACCCGCCAACAAGAAGTTAACGGAGACCTTCTCAAACCGACACGAGTAAAGGACCAAGATAACTAATGTGATGATAGACAAAACACTGACAACCAGGGATTTCCGACTAAAAAATGAGTCAAGAAACACTGCAGAGAGGCTGACTTAGGCTAACTTCCCTTGAACAAAAGCACGACTCAATGATGACTATGTCATAGCATATGATGACTTTGTATAAGTTTGTCATGCAAGAGGCATGAATCAACTCTCCATATGATTGGAAGGGATAACCAACCAGAGGAGAACTAACTCAATAACAAGGTTATGGTATACCTAAGTCAAACTAAATCCTGCCCAAATGGAGGAGACTTTGTTTTGAGTGCTTTGTTCAAGGGTGACATGACTGACTCTAGCTGCCAACAATAAGTGGAAATATTGTCCCGTTCCCGCTCTTTTTTGGAATATATAATTTTTTTCTCTTTTTCTTTAAGCTTGAAAAATAATAAAATAATGCTATAGTACAGTGGAAAGAATGAGTGTCGATGAAGAAGATGCTCTAGTTCCTGGGATTGGAACAATCATATGCCCAATGCAGGGAGGCAAAAATTGGTCAAAAATACTCATAGTTATGTTCCTTCCATGGGTCATAAGGTGTCGAGTTGCAGAAGCTAAGGGATCGCATGTTTGATTTTGTAGATGACATGGTCAAAAAGTGGCCTAAATATGAGTCCAAGTGAAGCCGACTCAAGGCCAAAAGGTGCAAATGGTCAAAATGCAATGTAGTAGTACAAATCAACATGAAGGAGCCTCTAGGTTATAAGGCTATAATGAAGCAAAGAAGCAAAGAGGAATGAGTCTTCATCGCATAAGTCATGGTAGGACTATAGAGGACTACCGAGCCTACTCAAATCAAAGCAAAATGGGCAACAAATTTCAGTGAGGTGCTAACTATTGTTATCACTCAGGTTGTCCCTTGGCTCCTGAAGGGATACGGCCGAGGTAACCACAAACCAATCTTTGGATTGCAGGTTCTAGCCCACCTGCAATCAGAGAGGGCTCTCTCTTTACTGATTTAGCTTTGTTTATGAATATTTTAGGCTAGCTTTTGGATTCAGTGGGTTTTGTTTAAGTTTGGATGGAGTGAATGGAAGGAAGTTGCCTTCAAGCAGAGAGGCAAGGGATAGTGTGATAAGTTTCAAACCATTGGGCATGGAGTCATGGATTAAGGCTTGTTGCTGCGTTTTCTTGGTCACAAGAGGATTGTGGAGCAGGATAGCTATACATGAAACAAATACCAATTGCTGAAAAGATGGAATGAAAATTAGAGATGAAAGGCAATTAAGAATCATTCATCAGCTAACAAAGAGGGAAGGTGAATGAATGGTTATCTAGGAGTAGTTAAGAATTCCTAAATTAACATTCATATGTGAAAGGAAACAGTCTAAACATGATCATTTAAGTATGCATATTCATAGTTGTTCCTGATGAAGACATGCAGAAATCACAGAAATTGAGCATAGGGTGCAGCCAAGCAAATCCTAAACTATTCTTCCTTTTTGTAATTTTGGATGGTGAGACATGGATGATAGAACAAACATAAGAAACTAGACAGAGTTAAAGAATACTTATTGAACCATGTAGAAGCACGGTAATTCCACAATCACTCTTCGGCCAATTAAACACAGTGCAGAGTTCATTCTCCGAACTCTCAAGCAATCTTTGATTATAGAAAATTATCACATATACAGTGCGAGTTTCTGCTCGAGCGAACAATCAAAACAACCAAGATCAAATAACCAACCCTTGTTACATTTTTCAGGGTGGTATATATAGGTAAAATATCTAGACATATTTATTATAACTGACCTAAACAGGTCTGTGAGAAAGCTTTCTAAAATCTAATTGTTGCTGGAATTAAATGCAAGTAAGTCCTTTGGGTCGTGCCAGAGGAAGCTGGATCAAACTGGGTTGATGTGGAGTCCTCTGTGACTTGGTTCAGTGGTCTTGTAATAACTGTGCATTGAGTTTTGATCCACCGATCTTTATGAGAGTTAATGTGCAGTCATTGAGAAGTGAAAACTTTAAATGGCTCCACCGTTTTCTTTGATTTTGCTGGAGGGTCTTTAATTTTCACCTGCTTCAGGCCGTTGAAAGATTTTTCCTGATACACTTTTCCGCTACATTGAACTCTCTTCCACTTCCTGATACTCTTTGACATGGTTTTTGGCTGCATATTTGATCTGATACTCTTTAACCTCTGAACCTGGTCTCTCTCTGTCTTTTCATGCGTTCAAAACTGCAAAATCGGGCTTTTTCGGGCCTTTTCGGTGCAAAAATGGCTGAGGAATCAAAATATTCCCTAAATATTCTCCATTTCGGCCTATTTCCCGTAGCGATGGCGCTAATCGCGCATCGAAAACTGCCTCTGTTTTTCATTCCGAAGCTTGATTTTTGCGCTTGCGCGTTTTTCCATTTTTTGGTTGCTGACGTCAGCGGTACGACAGATGACGTCAGAAGTGGGACCCTCTGGTACAGATGTGACATCAGCATGCTGACGTCAGCAGGGTGACATGGCAGTACGGCAGGGTGATGACGTGGCGGGACATGGTGGCAGGTGACGTGGGCCACGCTTAGGCAGGAAGGGGTGAGGTGGAGGCGACGTGACAGGGTGACGCGACACTCCTGTTACATGAGCAGAGGACGGTTTTGGCATGCATCGGACCGCCTTTGGTACAGAGGCAGTTTTGGTCAGGGGCGGCCCGATGCAATGGGAAGCCGCCAGCTGTCCCGGTTTACGACGGTAAAACCGTCGGACATCGGGTGCTAACGTACCCATAAAGAGGGCGCCCGATATGAACAAGGGCCATCTGATCTTGGGGAGGTGATCCGACGGTGGACAAGAAGGGAATATGCCCGGAGTTTAGTACAAGTGCGTGTGCATTAATTTTTTAATTTTTCGCGGCGCGGGTGGGTTTAAACTTTAGGAAACGGTGTGATGTTTAGGCGCTTTGTTTAGTTATTAATCAAACCTTAAGAATTTCCAAAGAAAAGGGCGGAGGGGGTTGGTTTATGCATTTGGAGAGGGTTCTATGTGTTTTGGAAGGAGTCCAAACACTAGGGAAGGGGAATTATGTGGAGATGAGGGCTCTTACTAAGATCCAGGTGACTTAGTAATTCCGAAGGAGATATTTATGGTTATATTTCAACCAGAGGAAGGGGATATTTACATAGGGGAATTATTAACATAGTTTTAATAGGGGGAAGGGGAAATATATAGGGATTTACATAATAATGTCAAGAGTTAATATGAAAATGATAAGAAAGCGCTAAGTTTGGGAGATCTTAGTGGAAAACTAGACAAAGAAGAAGATAAGGAGCTGAGGACAGATAATGGTGGAGAGTTTTGCAGTAAGGAATTTGAAGAATTCTATAAGAAGTGTGGTATAGCACAGCAGAAGACTACTCCATACACACCTGACCAAAATGGAGATGTAGAAAGAATGAAAAAGATGTTAATGGAAAGGGCAAGAAGCATGCTCAGGGGTGCCAGGTTAGGACATGAATTCTAGGTAGAGGCAGTGGAGAAAGCATGTTACCTAGTCAACAGATCACCTTCATCAGCATTGGAGGATAAGACTCCACAAGAGGTATGGACTGGTAAGAAACCCTCTCTTTCACATCTGAGGGTATTTGGATGTGAT
>APFE030141268.1:315185-359623 GCA_000404065.3 Pinus taeda | reverse complement strand
GTAAGAAACCCTCTCTTTCACATCTGAGGGTATTTGGATGTGATTCATATGTACATGTTCCAAAGGAGAAAAGAACAAAGTTGGACAGTAAATCTTAAAAGTGCATCTTTATTGGGTATAAGGATGGTTTAAAGGGTTATAAGCTTTGGAACCCCGTAACAAGGAAGGTTTTGTATAGCCGAGATGTGGTGTTCAGAGAGTTGAAAGATGTTATTAAACATGAAGTCCAACCAAAGCAACATGAGAAGATATAGTTTGATATTAAGGAGGAAGAATTGTACTCTACAGCAGAGGAGGAATCAGAAGATGAAGAGCCACAAACTCCAGGTGTGAGATGATCAGTTCGAGAAAGAAGGCAGCCAGAAAGGTATAGTCCATCTGCTTTCTATTCAAATTTTGTTTTATCTGTTACTGATGATGATCCTAGAACTATGAAGGAAGCAGTAGATTTAGAGGATGGAAAACTCTAGAAAGAGGCCATGGTTGATGAAATGGCATCTTTACACAAAAATGAGGCTTGAGATTTGGTGGAGTTGCCGACTGGAAGGAAAACCATTGGCAGCAAATGGATGTTCAAGAAGAAGACCGATGCGGAAGGAAAGGTGGATAAATACAAAGCTCGGTTGGTAGAAAAAGGATACTCCCAGGTGTCTGGAATTGATTTTGGTGATATTTTTTCTCCTATTGCCAATGTAGCTTCTATTAGATTACTTTTATCTGTTGTTGTTTCTTTTGATTTTGAGGTAGAACAGATGGATGTGAAGACAACATTTCTTCATGGGGATCTGGAAGAGGAGATCTACATGAAGCAACCTGAAGGCTTTGTGGTGAAGGGTAAGAAAGAACTGGTATGCAAGTTAAAGAAGTCTTTGTATGGGTTAAGATAGTAACCAAGGATGTGGTATCAGAAATTTGATACATTATATGGGGACTTGGCTTCAGCAGAAGCAAAGCAGATCACTGTGTGTATTTTAAATTAATTGGTGACCATGTTATTTATCTGATCTTTTATGTGGATGATATGTTGCTGGTTGGAAATGACAAAGAAATTATCCAAGATTTGAAGACCCAATTATCCTCCAAATTCAACATGAAAGATCTTGGTGCTACAAAATATATTTTGGGAATGAAAAGAGATCGGGCAAAGAGCAATCTCTGGTTAAACCAAAGGAAGTATGTCAAGACAATACTGCAGAGGTTTAATATGTAGGATAGTAAACTGGTGAAGGTTCCTATTCCTGTAGGTGTGAAGTTATTCGCTTAACAGTATCCCAAGACATAAGAAGAGGAAGAGGACATATCCCATGTTCCATGTGCAAGTGCAGTCGGTAGCCTGATATATGCAATGGTTTGTACTAGACCAAACATTGCACATGCAATGGGAGTATTGAGTAGGTTTATGTCAAAACCAGGGAAGGAGCACTGGAAAACAATGAAGCGATTTTTTAGGTATTTGCATGGCACTAGTGATTATGGTTTGTGCTACCAAGGAAGACCAGGATTGGACAGAGTGTTGGATATATGTGGCTTTGTTGATGCAAACTGGACTGGAGATCTAGATCAGAGAAGATTTACAAGTGTGTATGTGTTTAACCTCTTTGGAGGTGCAGTCAATTGGAGGAGTAAGAAAAAAATATGTAGTGGCACTATCAACTACAAAGGCAGAATCCATGGCAGCCATTCATGCAAGCAAGGAAGCAGTTTGGTTGCAAAGATTGTGTTCAAGTATGGGGTTAGAATAGGGAGCTATAAGGATAGACTGTGACAGCCAAGTACAATTTTCTTGGCAAAGAACCCTGCTTACCATTCAAAGACAAAGCACATTGATGTTCAGTATCACTTTGTGAGGGATATGATAGAAGACAAAAAGATGTTGCTGGTAAAGGTGGACACTTTGAAGAATACTACAGATGCATTGATAAAATCTGTGCGCTCTGAGAAGTTCTCTTGGTGTAGAGAAACAATGGGCATTGCAGGGCTGGATAAATGACTAAGACCTCCTATGGCCCCCTGTGGAAAGAAAACAACAAGTGGGAGAATGTTGGGTTGTGTTATATTAAGTTGGGTGAACCTACCTATGGTTTTGTTCATAGTTTTCGCACGTGGTTTTGGACGCGATGGTTTTCGGTCCATGGTATTGGATGCATCGACATGTATAAATATGTATTGTAACATTGAAAGGAACATAATGAAAAATTAAGCTAGTAGTACCGTTTTGGGATCTAGGGGAAATCTCTGTGTATATGTGTTTTATGTGTTATGCTCTCGCATTGTTTATTTTCTATGTTTTAGAATTCGTGTGCAGATAATTTCTGTACGGGGTTAAAACCTACAATTTCTACTAATAGGCCTTTCACCATAGCAGTGTCATGGGTCCTCAGGAGGGAAATGAGAGAGAGAGAAAATTCTTTGGCCACCTCATCACCATATCCTCTCATCCTCTCAAAGAACCGTATCCATTGGTGCCTTGTGAAAATTTCTACTACAGGATGATGTTTGTGAATTCTCACTGTGTTTGTGGGTTCTCTCTTGTTAAAACCACTTGTCATCTTTCCCTATTAATTATGGAAGCCTGGAAGAATAAAAATCAAAAATTATGGTGGGTGAGAAAGGATGAAGTGTTAACTCTGTAATGCAATTCTCCTAGATTGCAATTTCCTTAACCAAATGATTATTTTTCTTCTTTTTAATAGGAAAACATGGAAGGTATAGCTCCTACCTCATTGGTTATGTTTTGTTGAGGATAACCTTTGATTTATCCTCCCTTAGTGCCCACTGATAATCCTATAGATTGACTTCTTTGTATCCTATAGGTTTTCTTGTAGGTTTTCCTGTAGGATCCTGTAGGTCTCCTGCGCTACAAAATGTTAACTATCTCCTATAGGTGTTGCTTCAAGACCAACCTCTTTTCGATGAATTCTCGAGATTGCTAATGATCTATTTGCATGGGATCAGTGTTTTATTTCCTTATATGGTTGATCATGTGGGATGGTGTGCTAGCTGTCTAAGTACGAGCACCTCCTTTTGGACCGTTGGTCCCACTATCAGTCCATCATTCGACTTACCTCGTAATCATCTCCCACTTCGTTCCTCCATAACTTAACCATTTTTGGCCTTATCTCCTTTTTCTTCTTATTTGACTATTGCCACGTGTGGAGTGGTCTAACTGCTTTCTCCTTGTCGACTGGCCAAAGGTTTCCAAGTTAATTGGCCACCTTTGCTTACAAAACCAACTCTTACATAATCCTACATTTTTTGTTATAGTGTGCTAACGAGAGAGCATGAGTAAGATGACATAATTGTGGGTAAGATGCTTTGATGATGATGTATGTTGTAGAATGATTTCCTATGCTTTGTATTTGTTGCATATCCTTCTTTGTATTGGACACTTTTGATGTGTAGGTGTTGGAGAGTGATGTGGTGATATTGCTGTTGTTGCTGAGATCTGGAGGAGCTTCCTCAACCTTGCAATCTTTGTGCTGAAGATGGATGCAACCTTGACAAGTTTCCTTTATGGGATAGGCTGCTAAAGGATTTCCTATAGGAAACCTACAAGATGTCCTATGGTTCCCTCTCCCCTAAAGTTTCATATTTTTTTTCACTTTTGGAGCATGAGGAATGTTGACATGAATAGAGAAGGGTTCTAGTGAATGCTAGGTGCGAGGTATAGCCTTCAGGTATTGTCCCTCTGTCCTCTGTTCTCACCTTCTTCCATTTTTCTTCTTTTTAAAATTGTATATATATATATAATATATATATATATAGACTTATTGGATGGATGGAGGGGTATCATGGTGCTGAAAGGCATGGGGATGATGAGGTGGAGTGAATGTTTTATTTTTTTTTTACACAAGCTTGTCATCCCCTTTGCTCTAGGATCAATTTTCTTGGGATTTCAAATCCACTGTAATTCCTATAGGAAACTCCTGTAGGTTTTCAGGGAATCTTGTAGGATTACAGGGATTTTTGTGAAAAGCACAGAGCCTGTGTAAACTGAGCTAGAGGAGCCCATAAATGGAAGGCTGGATGAAATAATGAAGAATATGAGATGGAGGGATTAAAATATGGATTTTGTAGGTCCTTCTATTCCTCTCAAGGTGCATTGATCCTCCTCTTGCTGGCTTGCAAACAACATTTTCAAAATTTTTGTTTTCTCTCTTTTTTTATTTTTTCTTTTCTCCTTTTTGAAAACAACTAGTCTACCTCCAAGGAGGTTTTCATCCTAGTTTCCTGCCCTGGGTGCCTCAAAAGAGGTTTTCACCCAGATATTTTTTTAATTTTTCTTTTTTCAACACCATTGGGATGCTCCAAGAGGTTTTCAACCCAACAGTGGGACTTAGGTGCCTCATGGAGGTTTTGACCTGAGTCTCTTTATTTTTTCTTCTTTTTTTTCTTTTTTTTTTATTTTTTATTTTTATTTTTTTTCGGACTTGATGGGGTGGAATCTGAGACTTTCTCCACCACTACATTGTCTTATTGATGTGATTGATGAATTCTTGATTTTACAAGGGCTTCTTGTAGACCTTCAATCTGTCCCCATTGATAAGTAAAGGGATAGCCTCTACATCAATGGTTCTTATCTGTACTGAACCATTATCATGACATAAGGCCCTAACCATCTAGTCCTTAACTTGCCTTTAAAATACTTGTATCTAGAATCATACAACAAAGCCCGATCCCCTTCTTGAAACTATTTGTCCTTTATGTTCTTGTCATGCCAAATATTCCTTTGAACTTGAATCACCTCTGTGTGCAGGAGGGCCTACATCCTAAATCCATCTAACCCATTCAACTGGAGCAATATTTCTTGTTGTGCCTTGGTGAGATCTAGATCCAGTTGTGCTACCATTCTTAAGGTGTTGTATTCAAATTCAATGGACATCGGGGCCTTCTTCCTATAGACCAGATCATAGGAAGGGAATCCAGTGGTGGTCTTCCAAGTGGTATTGTAGGCCCAAGTTGCCTCAACTAATCTATCTACCCAATCCTTTTTGTTGTTGCTAATCACTTTAGTCAGAATGTCTTACAATTCTCTATTGGTTACCTCCACTTTCCCATTAGCTTGTGGGTGGTAAGGAGTGGAGCTTCTATTCTTGATCTTGTGTTGGCTTAACAAATTTGCAATCATGTGAGATGTAAATTGACTACCTTAATTAGTGACCAGTTCTCTACGGTACCCAAACTTATAAAATACATTTTCCCTTAAGAATTCAGCCACTTTCTCTTCTGTTACTACTTTAATGGCCTTGGCTTCAGCCCACTTGGTCAAATAGTCAGTGCACACAATGATGTATTGCTTTTGCCTGGATGGAGGGTCAATGGGTCCAATGAAATCCATGCCCCACTTGTCAAATGGCTCGAAAGTCACTTGAGTTTGTAGAGGCATTTCATCCCTTGGGGTAGGTTTCCCCATCCTTTTGCACAGATCACACTGAATAGTATACCTCCTCACATCTTGGTGAAGAGTGGGCCAATAATAACTAGCTTGTAGTAACTTGAATGTTATTCTTTTGGCTGCAAAGTGACCTCCACAAGGCCCATCATGAAAGTTCATAAGGATGTCAAATAATTCCTCCTCCCTAACACATCTTCTCATAATTTGATTCAGGCCTAGTTTGAAGAGATTGCCACAATCCAAGTGAATGGGGAACTCTTCCTTACAATCTTTCTCTTTTCGTTGGAGGAAAAATTTGGTGGAAAATTTGCAGACAACAAGTAATTTTCTATGTCAACAAACCACGGAGAGAGAACTGAAATGGTGAATAATTGTTTATCTGGTAACTAATCATCAACCATTCCTTCCTCCCCTGTAGGCAAACTCAATCTGGATAAAAAATAAAATCTGCAACAACATTCTCCTTGCTATGCTTATCAATAATAGTTAAATCAAGCTATTGCAATAAAAGTAACCATCTAATAATCTGGGCATTTACATCAGGTTTATTCATCAAGTATTTAATTGTCGCATGGTCAGTATGTACAAATGTTTGGTAACCTGTAATGTAATGCCTAAATTTTTTCAATGAATGCACAACAGCTAGGAGCTCCTTTTCAGTCACTATGTAGTTTAGTTCGAATTTTGATAGATTCTTATTGATGAAGTAAATGGCATAAGGTATCTTGTCATCCATCTAGCCTAGGGCTACTCCTATGGCTTTGTGAGAGACATTGGCATGTATATGGAAAGGAAGAGCCCAATTTGGGCCTCGGTGAATAGGTGTAGTAGTAAAATTGTCCTTTAGGGTGTCCAAGGCCTCTTGACAGCTTTCTGACCATAAAAGTTCAGATTCTTTGGCCAATAACCCAAATAAAGGGGAAGCCAACTCGTTGAAGTCTTTTATAAATCTCTTATAGTATCCATCTAAACCTATAAAACTTTTGACATCCCTCTATTTTTGTGGAGATGGGACCCTTTGGATTGTGGCTATCTTATTTGGGTCTACCTTAACTCCTCTCTGGGATATTGAATGACGTAGAACAGTCCATGTAGTTATCGAGAACTCACATTTTTCAGTACTTAGGGACAAGTTAATTTCAATGCATTTGTTCAGCACCTTACCCAAGTTGGAGAGAACCTCCTGGAAATCACACCCATAGGGTGTAATATAAATTTCCACCACATCATGGACTAGCTCGGTAAAGAAAGTGGAAGGAGCATTGCATATACCAAAAGTAAGGACCCTATAAGTAAAAGTACCCCAAGGATAGGTGAAGGTGGTTTTATCTTGGTCCTCTAGGCTAATCTGGATTTGATTGTACCCATTGAACCCATCTAAGAAAGAGAAAAAAACATTCCTTGCCAGGCCATCTAACACTTGGTCGATGAAAGGTAGAGGGAAATGATCCTTCTTTGTTGCTTTGTTCAACTCCCTGTAATCAACACAAATCCTCCACTTCCAATTTTTCTTTGGAACCAACACCAAAGGAGAAACCCACTCATTGTCCGAGATAGGGTAAATGAATCCTCCATCCAATAGTTTTCGTAGATCTTCTTTGACTATATCCTTGAGAGCTGGATTCATTCTTCCTTGGGGTTGTCAGACCGATTTTCAACCTTCTTTGATATAAATGTGGTGAGTACACACCAATGGGTGCCCTCCCTTCATTTCTTTGTAACTCCAAGCAAAGGCATCCAAATGTTCCCTTAGCATGTTGCATAACTCTTCTTCTTGGTGTACAAAAAGAGAGGTGTTGATTTTCAAAGTTCTTTCAGGGTCGAATTCTATTGTCTTGACATGAGAATCAGCTAAGAATCAATCAATTTGATGGTTTCTCTTGGTTTCCTTTACTACTTCCTCTAACTACAAGGTGTTGGGAGTTGGATTTTGGAGAATGTGTTCAATCAAATCATCTTCATCCGACTGTCCTCCTCCCATGGCAGTTTCTAGGGTATAGAGTTGGGCTAAGTAGACTTCATCTTCTTCCTCCTCTTCTAGCCATAAAGGTAAATCATGTTCTAAGGATGGCTGAGCAAGAGGGTACAAGACCAATTGCTTGGACATATGTCCATTTTTTATAGTCATGTTTCCGACCTTGCAGTTGATGTAGGCATCAACAGTGGTTAACCAAGGCCGCCCAAGTATGAGAGGATAGCCATTAAGCTTGGCCTTAGGCTAGAGAACTAGGAATTCTACAAGGTACTCCCAGGATTCAATGGAGACCATCACATCCTCAATGATCCCCTCAAAGGTTAGTGTGGAATGATCTACAAGTTGCAAGATTATTGTGGTCTTTCTTAATGAACCATGGAGATTTAGCTTGAGCATTATGTCCTTTGTCATTACATTAATGGCAGCCCCAAGATCAATCAAGGTGTGTGGGACAATGGTGCCATTGATGTGCACATCTACTACATGGCTTCCAAGGTCTAAATACTTTGGGCAAATTACTTGCCCCAGCATTAAGTTGGACAGTTCTCCAATGACATTAATGGTAGGGGTGTCTCTTTTTCGCCTCCCTGGATGTTTGAAACACTTCTCCTTAATCAGTTTGTTGTAAATAGGTACATCCTTAATGGCTTGGAGAAGTGGAATTTTGACACGTAGATTTTTCAATTCACCCAAAAGTTCATTCTCTTCTGGGGTAGGTTAGACTGGATGAGTTAATATTTCAGGAAAGGGTGGTGGATTCACCCTAGGTATACTTTCTTCTCCTTCGTCCTCACTCTCCTTTGGTGGAGATGGAGGTTGGATGTCTAGATTACTCTCCTAGACCTCAGGTTGATTTCCTCAATTTCCACAGCATAAGGAGGGTATGATGTCTCTCCACTATATACTTGTTGTGCTTGTTTGTTGTTCGTGTTCGGATTTGGTTGGGCAGGAATCTGAGGTTGTTTAGGTGGAGCAGGGTGTAAAATTTTTGGTTGAGTAGGAGGTGAAGGCAATAAAGTTGGAGCATTTTTGTATGGGGACCTCCACCCCTGGGGTGGTGCATTCCACTGAGGCTATGGAGGAGTATATGGCTGAAATGGCTGGTTGGTCAGCTGGGAATGGTACTGAGGTGCAAAAGACCAAGGAGAAGGTGCAGAGTAGGAGAGATGAGTAGGGGGACCCCGAGAGGGAATGGATGTGTTTTTGTTAGGGTTATAATATGCATAGGATGACCCTTTCATGCCTTTTTGGTACGGTCGAGGTCCATTAGGCCACCTTTGATTTATCTAGTAGAGTTGTTCAATCACCCCTTCAGTTCCCTGATACACAACTTTTAGTCTAGGTAGGGAAGGGCACTTGTCTGTGTAGTGTTTTTCTTCACAAACTGAGGAGATTTCTATAAGTTTTAATGGACATTCATTCCTAGGGTGCCTCCTTGTGCATCTAGGGCAAAAAATGGATAATGCTCTCTCTACTTCCTTCTAATTTCTCTTGATGTGCATAGTGTCCATGTGTAGGGCAACGGTTTGCAGCATTTCACTCTTGAAATATTCCATCATATTTCCAATTTCACCTTTTATGGATGTGTTGGAAGAGGATGGGTTGGCCATTGATTAACTACCCCTACCCTTTTTCGTAGCTGCCCTAGAATGGTTCTTAAAGATAGACTTGATATCTTCATAAGGTAGCTGGTAGATGTCCCCTCCTGCTAGTAAGTGTAGGGTATCTAGAAGATCTTCCCTGACCCCCCTCAGTAGGAATAGCTTCAATGACTCAGGATCAAGTGTGCACCTAGCCCTTTTGTAGCTAAGCTGGAATATTTCCTCATAATATTCTAAGGACTCATCATGCCCTAAGGTCATTCTAAAAATTTCCGCTTTAGTGTCTTTGGTCCTACAGTAGTCCCGATACTGGTTATTGAAGGCTTTTTGCATTTGATCCCAGGTTGTGATGTTATCCCTAGGTAAACCCATGAACCAGCGTAGAGCTTCATCCTTGAGAGTGGGTGGGAATAATTTCAACTTCTGATCATCAGTGATGTAATCATAATTTCTGCATATGATAGCGAACTCAAACAAGAAATTATCTGGATATTCTGAGGTCAGGCCATGGAACTGAGGAAGATAAGAGGAGCTTATGTTTTTCATCTTGGCATCCCCATTGGTTTCTCTGATTGGAAAAGCACCCTCTATTATTTCTCTATATCCTCTATCATTTCTATTTTCAGCCATTAGGTCAATTGGAATGGGTTCTCCTTCTTCTTCTCCCCCTCTAGGATCTTAAAAAATATCTAGTTGTTCACCTAATGGGTCCTCCAATTCATAGCCACCAAAGAATAGGGAAGGTTGGTTGCTTGAAGTGGTGGGGGTATTTGGCATAAATTTCCCTAAGTTATCCCTATTCCTATGAGGCATGAAAAAAGTGTTTTGTTTTGTTTTGTTTTGTTTTGTTTTTGTTTTTGTTTTGTTTTGGTTTTTTTTTTTTTTTTTTTTTTTTTTTTCAAGCTTTAAGACTAATTACATAATTGAAATAACAAACTGAATAGAAATTAACTGTTGAATGAAATCTTATTTTTAGAATGGAAAGGAAAGCAAACCAACTTACAATTACTTTTGCAGAAATGAAGCTAGTAGTTGAATGAAAGAGATAAGAAATGGAAGAAATAAAGAAGAAATTACATCTACTCAGACACCTCCCCGGAAACGGTGCCAAAAAGTGATGAGCACCAGTATTGAAGCAAGAAAGTTGAAACTCCTGGGGCTACCAACTCCACTTTATCAACCCATGGTTCGTACAAACTTGGAGTTGATAGTGTTGTATACACAAGCAGATGCAATGGGTCCACTCTTTGTCACTAATGAGCTGGTGATAGACCACTGTGGTTTCTCAAACCAGCCTTTTATTGATTCAGAAGAAGTTTGATTACTGTTACACAACATTTTGTCACTGTCCCTGTACTCCCCGTTCCTTGATCCTGGGGGAACTCTACAGTGAACCCAATATGCTTTCCCTTTATGAAGACACCCCCATTATGTCCCTCTTCAAGAGTAGATCAATTCCCTTTTGCACCATTTCCCCTGAAACTGTTAGGTAAACTTGACTAGGGATAGAGTCAAAGTTTACCAAGTTAAACAGTGATGGTTTTGAAGCACATGGTATTGTGCACCCATAGTATTCTGCCCGTGGTATTATATGTAATGGAGCTTATAAAAAGCTGGAAGGACTTCATTGTAATGTAAGACCTGGAGGTGAGCGGTGAAGTCTCACTTGGTCGGATTGGCCATGGTTTTAGCCAATGCTAATGAGATCTTATTAGGTTGGGTTTTTCCCCGGATTTGGGGTTTTCTCGAATAAACATTTGTATTTATGTGTTTATGGTTGTTGCTAGTTATTTTTATATTTATTCTTCTCAATAATTATTTATGTTATGTAGTAAATTTCTTACCAACTGGTATCAGAGCATGTGTACCCCTCGGTGATCACCGGTAAAGTCTGGGTTAGACCTAGGTGATCGGGGGATGTCGAATTAACACTACCTCAGGTAAGAACTCTGAGGGCGGTAAAAGCTAGAGTGAGCGGGATTGTCTCATTTAGTAGGTTTGGTTGGATTTAGTCAAGGAACCCCAAGTCAAGTTTAAGGGGGGAATTGTTAGGTAAACTTGACTAGGGATAGAGTCAAAGTTGATCAGGTTAAACAGTGATGGTTTTGGAGCACATGGTATTATGCACCCATAGTATTTTTCCTGTGGTATTATATGTAATGGAGCTTATAAAAGGCTGAAAGGACTTCATTGTAATGTAGGTCAGGGAAGTGAGCGGTGAAGGCTCACTTGGTCAGGTCAGCTAGGGTTTTTCTCCAAGGATAATGAAATTTCATTATGGTTGGGTTTTTCCCTAGATTTGGGGTTTTCCTGGATAAACTTGTGTGTTTATGTGTTTATGATTGTTGCTGGTTATTTTTATATGTATTCCTCTCAGTAAGTATTTATGTTATGCAATAAATTTCTAACAGAAATTTGTATTTTGCCTAGTTTACAAGACCGACGCTAATGACCTTTGTCTCCCTACGCTGATGTGAAAATATTAGCACTATCCCTAGCGCCGACTGGAGCAACTGAGTTGCGTTCCAGCTGTGCCAGTCCTATTATGGAAAGTTTTTTAAACTAAGAGCTGAATCTTCCAGCTCTAGAAGCTTCATAACAGAAGTTTGGTAAATGGTTTGACTGGATGGGGTCAAGGATGTCAGTTTGGGCTCCTTTCCCCTATAATTATGGAACTACCTCAAGGGATAAGACCTTCTCCCATGAGAAGAGGATCCATCTCCCATCCATTTCTCTTATATAAACCTCCCTTCTTCCCAAGCACAAGCTAGTGCTAGTGTTGGAGTGTTAATGTTGGTGTGCTAGTGCTATTTTGATTTGGAGTAAACAACAAGTTATTCATAGTTGTAGCTATTTAGTTGTGTGAGGGAGAAGTGTGATTTGGTTTGGAGTGAAACCTAAAGCGAAGATCCTTAAAACTATTTTGGACTAAGGCCATCATGGAATGCTATCAGAAGTGTGTGGGAACATGGTCTTGTCAGAGGAGGACTGCAACGTCAAGACAATGGTTGTAATCTCTCTTTGATATTAATATATGCAACTATTGATTGATTTCCTACATGATTTGTCATCTTACATATTCATGGATTAATGTTTCTTGACTTGTTAAGTAGGTTGAATCACAATTTGTCTATTATCATGGTTGTTGTTTGTTGTTGTTTACTTGTTTCAGGTGTTTGAAGAAGGAAGTGAGAGATAGTTAGAGCAAGCAAGCAAGGACATCATCAAATGGGATAAGTGTACTAAGAGGTATGCCCTCTTAATTGGTTCTAACCTAAGGAAATCTTCCATAGAATGTATCTGTTATGGCTAGACCCATTATCAGGCTAGAGGAATTTTTTTGTGTCTGCACTTATAATTTTACTTCGCCACAAATTGGTGACCATATTGGGGAACCAATCCTTTTGTTTATCTTGGATTTCATATGAACTTTTCAAGTTCCATTTTTCCCTTTGTTTCTATTTCTTTTCTCATGCTTACTGGCCTGAGTTTGAAATTCATAGTAGAAAATCTAGTCTCTGTTTCAAAAAAATTTATTTTTTTCCTTGGCTCCCTCGATCAGCATGCTTAATCCATTGACAATCGTGTTGATCAAAACGATATGTTGAGAAACATTTGCGCCAATCATTGCGATATCCTGAGAAACATTCGCGTCGACCAGCCTCTGGCACTTGTTGCCAGTTAGGCAGTCACATCGATGCATGTAAGTGAAGATTAGGGTTTGTCCCCAATCTTGGCCAATGTGTTTTGTCTCATGATTTCGACCCTGTAAGTTTTTTATACCGTATTCTCCCTGACTAGAGAGCTTAAATTAGCTTGGTTTGTGTGCTTACTTGGTTTATCCCACCCTCTAATGTGTTAAGTCTAGCCCTGTGTGAAGTTCTTTTTTATTTTTCTTTGAATCCCTGAATCAGCGCTATTTTTAGCCAAACAATCACGTCGATCAGGCCATCAGTGCTAGTTGTAGTACTGGTCAGTCGTGTCGGTCGTGCTGTTCAACGCTACTTTTAGCCCAAAATTTGCTTCGATCTCTGAGTTAAGAAAAAATCAGAATTTCTCCCATTCCAGTGCCAGTGTGTCTTGACCCTCAGACTCTCTTCTTCCTCCTAGAAGTGACTATGATGCTTTCTTTGCTTTATTTTCAATTGAATGAGTGCAAGAGATTCATTTGTTCTCTTATTTCGAGTGTCTCTTTTCTCATTCTGAGAATAGATTACATTGCTTGGTTTGTCGATTGAAGCATTTATGTGTTTGGTTTGTTCAATTTAGGGAAGAAGTTGCTTTTAGTTTCATTTATCATGCTTTGGATTTGATTGATGCTTGTTTTTTCAGAATTGTGAAATTTTTCATTCAAACTACTTTATGTGAAAGATTCATTTTTCATTTTATGAAAAGGAGAACATCATTCTAGTTTACTTAAGTGAAAATATTGCATCAGTAGCGTTATTGAGAACCTAGAACTGCATCATCATAAGCATTGGAAATGAAATGAAGCTTCTTTTGTTGTTAAGGGAAGGTTAAGTGAATTTAGGATATCAATTAGTGAAAGATTTCATTCTTCAATTGTTGCATTAATTTCATGTTATCTATCTCTCAATTAGTGATAACTTTCATCGAAGACAAAGATCTCTTTTCTCATATAACTACATGTAGGAGTTTTGTGAGATAATAGCGATATGGCCTTGTAATTGAAACCTAATTCAAGATAAACTGTTAAAATTTATTGAATTAACCTAAGGAAGCATTGAAACTTAACGCTCACATTTAGAGATCTAGGCTAGAGATGTGTTCCAATGTCTCTAAACCTAGGAGTTGTCATTCTCTTCAGCACTAGATAGCCCTAGTATGGACTTGTCCTCCCCATACCATCACATATATAACAAGAGACTCCTCTAGGTTTGCAATCCTTTATTTGTTGGAAGCCGAGTCTTCCTCCTTGTAAATGTGATACACTGAACACAGCATTCAGGGAGATTTCTTGCCCATACTTCTTGGTTTGCCGGGAGGTATTGTGTAGTTCACGATTACCTGGTAATCCTTTTTGCCTAGATTATCCTAGGCATTCATTTTGGTCTTTTTGACTCATTAAATTTAAAATATCATCGAGCACTTGTCCTTTCGATCTCATTAACCTCGAAAGCAACTACAGTCACCTTTTATTCTTTTCTCAACTCTTAAAAAATGAAAAGGAAAGTTTTGTTTAAGTGTTCTAAAATTAACTTCCCACGAAATATTCTTGGTTAAAGTTATATTCTTTAGTAATTCTTTAGGGTCAATTCCAATGGCAACATTTCCAGAATCTACCAGTCAAGCGTTCCCCTCAGATGGGAATCATGGTCCTTTTCCTTCTTTTGGAAATGTTGGTGCTCCTTATATGGCAATGTTGTCCCTTCCTAGGTTAACCATTGGTCTACCTATCTGGTTATTTTCAACCTTGGTGGTCCTGAGTGTCCTAACTCCTACCCCACCATCTCCTTCATTTGCATTATGTCACGATGATTCTAAGGTTGATCCCTCACCTTATTCACCCATTTCTTCGCCCTCCTCTTCTACTTCGCCTGGTGAAAGTTTGAAATCCAGTAACCATGAGGCTAAGAAGAAGATGATGATGATGAAGAAGAATTCAAATAAGTGAGAGGCCAACCATGTAGCTATTACTTCAAATGCACCCCCCATCAACAAACCTTTTGATCCTTCGCAGAAGGTAGAATTCCCTTGCAGGTTATGTAAGGCTGACCATCTCCTTTGAGACTATCCTGGCATTCCTAGAGTCTTAGAGGTATGGTCTCAAGACCTGAATCGACCATCCCCATCGACCTCCGGAGATCATGTTGATGCTACACCTTTAGGTAATGATGGTAAGAAGAAGGGAAATATTAGATTCCCCTGTAGGTTATGTGAAGGAGAGAATCTTCTTCACCTTTGTCCTCTTCTGGATAAAGCTTCCAAAATTTTGGAAAACCTTGCAGCTCCTCAACCCAAACTTCATGTTGGTTATCAGAGGCTTTCTTCTAATGCTCTCCTGATTGGTCAAGAGATTGACTTAGGTTCGTCTCTTTCCCATCCTACTCTTCCTAAGCATGACTCTCTTGTGTTTTTTCCTGACCAACCATTGGTCGAAAAGAGTGTTGACTTGGTTTCACTACCAGTTGCTCACTCTGTTCCGGAAGAGAGTGGTGATCATATTACTCATGTTCTTCTTGTCTCCTCAGATTCTCATGAATCGAAGAGTGACACTCCCATCCCTGCTATTCAGGAGAGTCTTTCTTCTATTCCTACAGAGCATGGGGCAAATCATATGATACCCCCACCAAATAGTTCTGTCGTCTCTTTTGATTGAGGTTCATTGAATGCTTTCCGCCTCCCATCTTATTTGCATTTCCAGATTACAGTACAAGCCTATAATATAGTAGTACATGGCACTATATTAGATGAAGTTGCATTTCTTAGCATCATGTCCTCTACTACTTGGCAAGCTTTGGGCTCCCAACAACTTGTGCCTATCACTTAGAATCTATTGGCCTTCAACAGAGGAACCAGTCAACCCTTGGGGGTCCTTCCGACGTTCCCTACTACTTTGGGAGGAAAGACTGTTTATATAGACGTGATGGTAGTTCAAGGTCCCTTAGATTTCAATCTTCTACTTGGACGCGACTATGTTTATGTCATGGGAGCTCTCGTTTCTTCACTTTTCTGTGTGGTTTATTTTCCGCATGAAGGGAGAATTGTGACCATTGATCAACTGTCATTCATTGGTCACCAGGCACCTCCTTTGCAACCATCATCCCCTATCAGCTCTTCTTTGCAAGTAGTACCTTCCCTGCCACAAGTCAATTATGTGGCTACCCGTTCCATCTCCACATCTACTGATGATCACACATATGGCATAGTACATTATGTACTGGGGGCATTGGAACCTAATTTGTCTATGGTACCGAATGACATGTATTCCTCCTAGAGTGTGGTTCTTCCATCCAATGAAGACCTCTTGGGAGCCATGTTCTCTTATGACTCATGAACATATGTCATGTGAGGACAGTTTGTTCCTATATCAACCTCGTTGAAAAATGAAACAAATTGTGAGGATAGTTCCTTGTCTTGTGTCAAGCTCGTTAAAAACTGAAACAAGGGTCATGAGCATAGTTATTTTCTTGTGCCAAGCTCATTAAAAAATGAAACAAGGGCCTCGAGGATAGTTCTTTTACTATGTCAAACTCATTAAAAAATGAAGCAACTCCCTTTTCCAAATCAAGTCTTTGATTAAGATCTCGTAAAATCCCTGTCGAGTCTTTCCAAGATCTCGAAAGTGAACCTTCACTCCATCTACCTAGTTGACTGAAATGAAGCTTGGGGGGCATGTATCTCGATTGAGTAATTATGTTGGGGGCATGCAAACTTATAGCAAGCATGTTTTCATTTCAATCTTGCGTAAACATGAAAATGAATCCAAGCAATGTTCTCCATGGCTCAAGCTTGTGTAAAAATGAACCCAAGCCTGAATTACATCTTGTGATTTGCATTTGTGATTTGCATTTTAATCAGCTGAGTTCTGCTAAATGAGCCTTGGTTGTTTTATTCCATCGCCACCATCTCTTTGGCCGATCCTATGGTTTCACTTGGTTGTTTTTCATTTCCTGAGGAACCGCAGAAATGAGTTATTTTATTAGCCAGCCTCTTGACCATTACATGTTTTGAGAAGTTCCTCCATTGCCAAAACCAGTTGCTGCCCTTTATGCCACTCATTCCTCCAGGATGAGTCATGTTTCATCTCTTTCTCGACTCATAAAACTCGAGTGAAAAGATTGCCAAGTATTTTTCCCTTTTGACTTGTAAAAGAGAATAAAATGGGGGGTCCACTTTCAAGCTCTTTTTCAACCCTTTAAAATCGAAAATATGGTCGAGCCCTTGTCATTTCAAACTCATTAAAAAATGGGAAACATTGTGCGCCCAATATAATTTTACTGCTTTTTCGGGCTGGGAGGCACTATTTACGAAAAAGGTACTCCTTGACTGAAATGGTCAAGCAATTCTCTCAAGTATTGTTTTCTACCTTTTCAGGCTCAAGAGACACAAATGTACGAAAAGGGATCATGTGGAGTTTTCTTTTCCATGTCTTTTTCAAATTCTCTAAACATGAAAAATATATTGAGTTAAACCTTTTTCAGACTCATTAAAATATTAAACAACATCATATTCGCCACCATGACGAACATGAGCTTCTCCTTCTGAGGGCTCGTTAAACTTACTAGGTCAGATTCATCCGAAGGATGAACTTACAATGCAAGCATATGCTATCCCCTTTAAGCTTGCAGTTAAAAAATAATTGGGGTACCTGCTAGAAATGGTGGGGGAAAATTTGGAAATCTAATCAGTTGTGTCGGCAGCTCACCCTTGAACATGACACCTTCTGCTTCGTGTCGAGTTGGGATATCCTCTTCTATATCATTGACCTTCCTAGGTTGGGCCGTCCATTTTTTCTTTCCATCTGATCTCTGCCACGTCATCATGACCACTGATCCTATGGATCCAAAAGCTAGCAAACTTCCAATCATGTCGCCGATATGTTCAAGAGTTGTCCTTCTGTAGTTACATTTACCTCTAATTCTCTGTATCATCCACAATCATTTTGCATCCTTCTGTCAATGATGTGGGAAACATTATGGCCCTCCTTTGACATGGTCATTTTCTGTCGACTTCAACACATTATCTGGGAAGTTGACCGAGAGACTCCCTTCCAGTACCTTAGAGTTTGCATGCCCTAATGGCAAGTTCTTTGCACTCGACGACAATTTCACATCATTGGCTTTTGATCTAGTGGTTTCATGGGTGTTTGACTTTAGTTCCTCTATTCACATTCTGTGGATTGTGTTGATAGTGCCTTGAGGACCATTGTCATTATTAGTGGTTTCTCTCACACTTTTTAACAATTTACATCATTGATTGGTAATCAAGCGATTTTCTAGCATGTTCGATGTTAACACATCTATTCACATGTTAGAATTTTTACTTTTATCAGGTCGTGTTGGAGCGCAAGACCCTGGACTCAAATCATAGAAGTCCAGGTTGCGAAGTGATGTGACATGGTTATGTTGGTATACATGTCTCTTTCAGATGGATGGCTGCGACCATACCATGAGTTATAAGATGTGATCCTTCTCATTATTAGATGGTTGCAACCATACCTTGGTTTCATTATGATCCTCTTTGACAGATGGTTGTGCCCATACCTGGATCCATTTACATGATCATTATCTAGATGGTTGCGTCCATGCCACAATTCATGTATCATTTGACAGAATTCTCAGTTAAGTATATGTATCTTTACTTTCTTGTAGGTTTTCCTACGGCAGACTATGGTTCCTCGCACTGATTCATAAAGCATTTCATCCCTCACTCTAGCTCAGCCTTCATGCTTTAGGAGACATCTGTTACACAGCATTTTGTCACTGTCCCTGTACTCCCTATTCCTTGATCTTGGAGTACCTCTAAAATGAACTTGACATGCTTTCTCTTTATGAAGGCACCCCCATTGTGTCCCTCTTCATGAGCATATCAATTCCCTTTTGCACCATTTCCCCTGAAACTTCTGTTTTTCCCAGTTTACAAGACCGGTGCTAATAGCCTTTGTCTCCCCCATGCCGATGTGCAGATATTAGCACTATCCCTAGCACATACCAGAGTGACTGAGCTGTGTACCAGTCACATCAATCCTGTTATGGAAATTTTTTAAATTAAGATTCGAAGCTTCAAAATCTAGAAGCTTTGTAACGGAAGTCTGGTAAATGGTTTGGTCGGATGGGGTCGAGGATGTCAGTTTGGGCTCCTTTCCCCTATTTATGGAACCACCTCAAGGGATAAGACCTTCTCCCATGAGAAGAGGATCCATATCCCATCCATTTCTCTTATATAAACCTGCCTTCTTCCCAAGCACAGGCTAGTCTTAGTGTTGGAGTGTTAATGTCAATGTGCTAGTGCTATTTTGGTTTGGAGTAAACAGCAAGTTATTCATAGTTGTAGCTATCTAGTTGTGTGAGGGAAAAGTGTGACTTAGTTTGGAGTGAATCCTAAAGGGAAGAGCCTTAAAAATATTGTGGATTAAGGCCATCATGGAATGCTAGCAGGAGTGTGTGGGAACCTAGTCTTGTCAGAGGAGGACTTCAACATCAAGATAATGGTTGTAATCTCTCTTTGATATTAATATATGCAACTATCGATTTATTTCCTACATGATTTGTCATATTATATATTCATGGCTTAATGTTTCTTGACTTGTTAAGTAGGTTTAATTACAATTTGTCTATTATCACTGTTGTTGTTTGTTGTTGTTTACTTGTTTTAGGTGTTTGAAGAAGGAATCGAAAGATAGTTGGAGCAAGCAAGAAAGGACATCATCAAATGGGATAAGTGTACTAAGAGGTAGGCCCTCTTAATTTGTTCCATGCGGGCTTCACTCAATGAACCTCTGACATATTTCATGCATTCATGGCATACTAACCAATACCCCTAATTCAACTACATATTCGAAAATACCTCTAAAAATCACATTATTTAACCCCCTACCAATATGAACCCAACAAAACTCCCCAATTTAAAGAACCCCTCCTTTCACTAGATATTGTAGCTATCCATTTTTTCATTAACATTTTCTATAACCCTTTATATTTTTTCATTAAATTTGAGCTCCATTTTGTATACTTGCTAATATAAAAACCCTTTACCCCCAATATATTAAGTCAATTTTCCTTATTATATATCCCCCAATATGAACCCACGTGGTATGGTATTTCTACACTAGCGAAGCCCCCATGATTGGTTCTAACCTAATGAAATCTTCCGCATAATGTATCTATTGTGGCTAGACCCATTATCAGGCTAGAGGAATTTGTTTGTTTCCACACTTATAATTTTACTTCACCACAATTACTAATGAAGAAAGGGGAATTTTACCCTAATTGGAAGAATGGAATATTGTCTACTGCAACAATGAAAGATTGAAATAAATGCTTTAAACACACCACTCATCTAACTATTTGTTAAGAGATCTTGCTTGAGAATAATTCTAAGATAACATGTGTATAAGCCTAAATATCCTAGGCATGCAATCTGAGATAACCAAACACTTTACTGTTGTGCATAAGAATGAACACAATAACTCTCTTTACCTTTTTATCTTTTTCTGTGAAAATGTGAATGCTAGATCTTCTTGGTAATGTGGCAAGTGAGTTAGAGGTGGTTGTGAAAGGTCATATAGCTTGGGAGGCAATTGAGGTTCTTCTCCTAACTTCCTAGACGCATTTCCCTAAAATTGGCCCCAAAAAATGCCACTACAGGTCATTCTATAGGATGTCCTAATGCTCCTACAGGATCCCCTGTATTCCTACAGGATCCGGGCGAAAGAAATAGGAGTGATTTGGAAGGTGGTATAGGGCCTAGGGAATTTGAATGATGGAATAAATAAGGCAAGGGAGTGGCTAGGACTTCCTCAGATCTCAAACCAATGTTTGTGAGATGGTTGGATTTGCTCAACAAACCTAGAAAGTTGCTCTTAGGAAATGATGAATTGGTTGATGGACTTAGTGGTTGTTGGTGACCATGGATGAATGAGGTTAGGCTGGGGTTGCTGACATGAGATCTTCCTGTACTACTGAAATCTCCTGCAATACATACATCACTGGCATTTACCCATGAATCATGTCAAACAAAGAATTTTTCTAATCAACATAAGAAACAAAATTTTGTTATTTAGTTGCCTAGTTCATGCGTGGAAATACTTGCAGAATATTGTGAAACACCATAATATCTAATACAAATCTGGAAATATCAAAAATAACAATTGAAACCTATTCTTGAAAACTGAAAAGCTGCTAGCCTAAGTAGTAGAAAACCCTAAATTCCATAAGAAATCATAATTCTGTCTTTTTGGGGCTGAATAGGAGTTTTTCCTCAAACCATGGTCCCTGAAGGGAGGAGTGAGGCCAAATCCACCTATTGTTAGCCTTTTTAGTATTCTTTTATATCTCTAAAGCTACTGGTAAAGCTATTCACAAATGGAAGCAAACTAATGAACTTCACCACTATTTGCAATGAAACAATGCTAAAATCAATTCAACAATTAATCTATGAAATAACCTAAGAATACAAGTACAAGAAGAGGATCCTTTACTACTAGGGTTAGGCCCTAACACAAGAGCTTCAGCCCTCTGAGCCAACTCAGTGCTAGATCAAGGAAATTCTCATTCACACTATCATATCAAAAATTACATAACAATTTTTTTCCACACAAATTTAACTCGAAAATGCTTAGTGCTCTTACATAAAAAAAAAAAAAATATGAATCCGTATGAGGCTCTAGGCCTCCTGATTTATAAAATTCAAGTCTCCAATAACTTCCTTAAATCTAGGGGGCTTGGCCCCCAAAATCAAGATGAACTAGTTCCTAACTGTCACTGGCTCGGTTGTCCATGATCTCCATGACTTGACTACTTGCAACTCTGAGCTAGTGTGATTTGATTGAGGAATATTCAAATGAGTGAGGATTTAATGAGGAGGATATATCTCCTATAATATCTCCTCCTTTTCTCATTTGAGTTCCTGCTCTTAATTAGCCAAAATTTCCATGATTTTCTCCCAAAAACCTGCAATCAATTTACATTAGACCACATGACATAACATCTTACTTTTACACATCTCATTAAGAAAAATATAATTAAAACATGTAAGGAATTACGCAAAGAGTTGATTTTAGTAATCTTGGAGGTGTATTAAGGTCCATATAGTTACCCAATGATGAGGCTCATCAACTGTGACAGCCAAAGTGCAATTTTCTTGGCAAAGAACCCCACTTATCATTCAAAGACAAAGCACATTGATGTTTAGTATCACTTTGTGAGGGATATGGTTGAGAAAAAAATGGTGTTGCTGGTAAAGGTGGACACTTTGAAAAATATAGTAGATGCATTGAAAGAGTATGTGAGCACTGAGAAGTTCTTTTGGTGTAGATAAACAATGGGCGTTGTAGGGTTGGATCAATGACTAAGCTCTCATGTTGCCCCCTATGGAAAGAAAATAACAAGTAGGAGAATATTGGGTTGTGTTATATTCTTTCCATGACTACGCCATGTGTGGGGGGGTCACAAGGGGGTGATAGCCCCCCTTGTACGTTGCATTGACGCTATCAAGGGTGTATTCAAGGGGCAGGTAGCCCCCCTGCACGAGGTTCAGGGCAATGCCCGAGGAAAAAAAAAGGACCCTATATTAGGTGGGTGGACCTATCTATAGTTTTGTGCATGGATTTCACACATGGTTTTGGGCATGATGGTTTTTTGTCCATGATATTTTGTAGATCCGGTCAAGGGAATTACGGTTATGTTCTAATCCAAGGTTAATGGATTAGGGTTTATGGATGCTTCGGAATGTATATATATGTATTGTAACATTGAAAGGAATATAATGAAAAATCAATCTAGTAGTCCTGCTTTTGGGATCCAGGGGAAAATCCCTATGTATATTTGTTTTATGTTTTATTCACTCTCCATTGCTTATTTTCTATCTTTTAGAATTCATATGCAGGTAATTTCTATACAGGGTTAAAACCTACAAAACATATATTGTAAACAAAGACAGAATAGTCTTACGATCATTCACGACATATGCATGAAAAGTGTGTCCACTCCAAGAGCTTCAAATTATTCAGTGAAAGTTCCAGAATACACCATTACAATGATACAACACTTGTTCCAATAGTGGAATGTTAAGCAACTACTTACTCCTCAAAAGCCTAATCTTCTCTCTTATGCCTAGATTGAGAAGCCAAAGTGAAAAGCCCTTTGCTTGAGTTGTTAGGGTGTATATATAAAAAATGAGATGACTCTTTACCTCCCTTGTGACTCTTGAGCACCCCTCATGACTCTTGAACTTCCATGTGACTTTTCGAAACTCCTTTGAGACATTTGAACTTCCACATGATTTTTCACATTCTATGTGTCACCTTTAGACTTCCACTCACTTTATATTTTCTCATTTTTGGAAATTACATCCACAAATGATGTGGAAATATATAATGACACATGCGACTCTTCTGATGAATCTTGTACAAGCCATGACATGGAAAAAGATGACTTGGATCTTCATGATGATGTGTTAATGCCAAGCTTCTCTTCTTGTTGCTTCCTTCATATCTTCATTAAAGATATTGCATGTACTTCACCTTCATCCTCCAATAGGCTAATTGATATGGAATCTTCCATGTGATCTTAATACTCAATCTACTATCATGGTCTAGTGTCCCTCCATCTTCTTGATTCATGATCTCTTCATGGTTCTAGCTTAAAAAGTGTCTTTTTGCATGATCTCCTTTGCATCCTCCCTGAGCATCACCTTGTCATATCAAGATATGGAAACTACAAATTGAATTCACTCATGAAAAAATGACATTAGTTTGGAAATATCTAGTCTATACTATTCTTTATGAAATTCACTAATTGATTCAAAATCGAGTGCAAGACAAAGGAGGAGGCTAAAGGATTATGCAGTGAACAGTTCCAAGTGGTCATAATGAAGGTTTGACCACTATGATGGTGCAATACGAAATTTCTAAGGGTTAGGGAAGCAAGACTATGCAGTTGGGAAACTCAATGAGGTAGTGTGAGGGATTGCTTATTGTAACTATGCAGTGCGCAGTTCTAGGAGGCCAGAGACACAAGACCACATAGTTGGGAAACTTAGTGAAACAATGAGGAAGGCTTGATCAATTTGATTGCGTAGTGTGCAATTATAGTAAGATAATGACTTCGCAGTTGAGCGAATTAGTGAGTGAGGAAGTTCTAGTTGCAAACTGAAACTATGCAGTGCATAGTGGAAGGATGTCTAGAAGAGGAAATTGTGTAGTTTCCATGGGCAGGAGGAAAGACTAGGCACTGTGACAGCACAATATGCAATCCTTGGAGGTAGTGACTGCATATTATGTATTTATAGGAGGCAGGGGATGTTGATAGGGGCCTAATATTTCATAATCCTCAATTCAGGGAGGTAGGCCAGAGAGGGTTTGATCAGGAAAGGGATCACTTCTTGAGCACAAGCTAACCTTTGCATGGTCAACACTAAGTACATGCCTTTCCTTGAGAAATTGAGCAATCCTCTGTGACAAGAAACTGTGCAACTCCTTGTGAAATTGAACTGCACAATCCTTTGAGCCATGCAGTTGTTGTGAAAGCAAACTATGCAATCACATTGTGAGATTAAACAACAAAATCCACTATGAAAATTGTGCAGTCCCTTGTCACAGTGAACTACAAATTCCCTTCATCCAGTGAGTTGTGCAGTCTCCAAAATTTTCCAATTGTGCAATCCTGGAAAATAGGAGGTTCGCATTCATATCCAGCATTGTTGCATAAGTTTCTATTTTTGATCTTTCGACATGTGTTAGCTAACTAGATGTGGATCCTTGGATTTAGACATGCGAACCTAAATCCATAACCCTCATTTTGTGAGTGCTAATCTACATAAGAAAGGCTCATAGATCTCATTCTCACACTTTCCGTTGGAGATCTAGCCATTCTCATGAGTAGAATGATCCTTGGATTCCATTTGTGCTTCTTTTCTCGGTAAGTTTCTCAAGTGGTGCTTTTTGTTGCTTTTGATTTCGCTTTTGCATTCACTTTTGTCACTTTTGTGTTTGCAACTTTAATTTTACCTCATTATTCCTATAACAAGTGGCGTTTATGTTATTTTTAACTTCTATAAGTGTCATTTTAGTCTTTTGAACTTCTTTTCAAGTGTCGCATTGCATTCCTTATATTTTTGCCTACCAGTAATTACTGTTGTTGGGTGTATCTATGCATGCATGTCCTATTCTTTTCACTACCTTTTTTTCTCAATGTTAGTGACTGGTTTGAATCATTCTTAGTTTGATCCACACCCTTCCCCTTTTCAGTGACAAATATAGAGTTTTTCTTTCTTCCAGTAGAAACTATGCAATCCTTAAGGCTTTATTCCCTCCTCAACTATGCATTGCAAAATTCTTTCAAGAGGAGGCCCCTTCTTGCTAGTTGAAACTACAAAATGTGTAGCCACTGGCCTCTCTAACTATGTAGTGCACAATCATAAGCAGCAGCGAGGCCCCCCTGCCAACTGCAACTATCAACTACGCAAACTAGTCTCTCTCTCTCCCAACAAAAAATTTACATTACAAATATCTAGCCCACAGTCACCTCCCAAATAAATAAGAACTATGCAATCCCCCTTCAAAAGTTGTGGAGTGTGCATTTCTAGTGCTCAGTGTTCCCCTGTGGTGCGCAACACTGTGCAATCCCTTTTCCTAGTGACATTTTTTTACTTGTAAGTTTATTATTTAACTGATCCCTTATAGAGCTAACTTGTCATCACCATGAGTGCATTTTTTTCAATAAGTAGTGCCATGACTCCCAAGAAAGCACCATCATAGATCCTAAACACATCATTATTTCATCATTAGGTAGTGCCATGACTCCCAAGAAAGCACCATCAAAGAAGGTCACAAAGAGAAGTACTGAAGAGGCCATTTTTAGTGACATGACAGGATTCTCTATCATGTCAAACACACAATGATATATTGAAAAGGATTCTACTATCACATGGATCACCATCAAAGATGCATTCACTTCAATAGATTTTGAAGAAGATCTCAATGATAGGGAATTCCATATAAACATATAGCGGTCAAGGTTTCATAAGGTGGTCTACGATATCCAATACTACCATTCGAAAATGTTATCACGTGGATATTGCATGGTCTAGACACCAAGAGCATGCCATTAAATAGTGTCAGTGAGAACCAACTTGCCTCCTATCAACCACATGACATTCACTTGATTTACAACTTGCCCAAGCCTTAGGAGCACCTAGATTTTGAACTCTTTGTTTCTTGGAGTTATTTGAATACAAAATAATTGATCAAGTCATCGTGGAAAGAACTAGCCAAATTTCACCAAAATCTTAACATTGTTTACAAAACTAAGTCTCTCAAAATAGTTTAACAATACTCGATGGCTATGTGTTTCCAGGTATATGGATGAAAAAATACTAAATATTTCCCGAAGTATGGATCTATATGTTATATATGATCATCACAAAATGGAATATATTCCATAGGTCACATCTATTATACCAATAGTTTCAGATCAATTTAAATAACGCAAAAAACACACTGCAAGGAAAGCAACCACATTTTTACATATCTTCCTATTTACTTGATGGAATATGTACTGACCATGAATTCCCTGGTGTAAAATGGAATTGGACACCAAGAGAGCTCCATGTCCATGTGTATTGAAAATTGTTGTTAGAGTACAGTTACAGGGGAATGTGTGAGAAACTTCTTGAGCACCTCTTCAAGGATTTGTGTCAGATGATCTTTGATGAAGAAGCTCCTTGCGTGTCCCATGAGGCAATGAAGATAGTGGGAGAAGTAGCATATTGGTTTGCCTCACCCGATGGCACATACCTCAGAGTGTTCGGTTCTTAGAAACCTCCACATATTTTTCCAAGGTATTCAACTAATAAGGTGGTCATGCAGGAGGTTTCTTATAACCTTCTCACAAATATTCTCAATTGCTAGAAAAGAAGAAGAAGGCACCTTGGCCTTCATTCCCTCTGCAAGTTGGATCCTATGAGCTCAAGAGCTTAAAGGTCATTGAAGCATAAGTAAAACAACTTAAAAGCCTTAAGTTCAGTGAGATGAGCTTCCACATGTATGATCTCATAGGAGTATGAAAAATACATTGCGCTAAGTTTCATTTTGTCTGGGCATATTAGTCTTATTCCAAATTAGAGGAAGATGAGATGAATAATTACTATAATTCTTTCCAACCACGTGCACCAGGCAAAGAAGCAGTCCCTTACAGTATAGTACATGTGCATTGTCTGGGGAAAAAAGTAGCAAGAAGTGCCCACTCTAGTTATTATTAAGTATAAGAGGAAATTTGTGCATAACCCAGGAGTAGAGCAAAGCCAAAAAATTTGAATAGATGCTATCATTTTGAGAATGGATTTTGTAGCAGAGGAGAGGAGAAAATAGTTAGAAGGATTAAAAAGGAAGTGGCAAGGAGAAGTTAAGAGGCAGGAGGAAGAAGGAAAGAAAGAGGAGGAATGGATATAGAAAGAAGAGAAATAAAGAGAAGATATGAAGGAACAGGAAGAATTGAGAAAGAAGGAAGAAGAAGAAGAAAGATAGAAACAACTTGAGGAAGAATAACAAAAATAGTTGGAAGATGAAGAAAGTAGGAAAAAGTAGGATAGATAATTTGCAAGTGAAATTGAGGAGAAGATACAGGCCCAAGACATGGAGCTTGAGCAGGAGCAGTAGAATTAAGAGGCCTAAATTATGCCCATTATATAAAAAGACAGCAGTCAACCTTAACCTCCTCTTACAAGTGGCCACATCCCATTTAGCAAAATGGGAATATCTCCTCCCGATGCTAATATGGTCATGGATATTTCCAACCTGACCTTTTATCAGCTAAAGAGTAGAATAATACATGAAAGGTGGGAGTATTTTCCTAATGACCTGATTCATCCTACTTCCATTCATACAAAAAGAGTGATTTTGACTGATACCTGAAGGAATCCAAGGACAATTGCATCAGTAAACTTAGCCTTTCCAAGGGCTACAAAAGTAAATACATATTTCTTGATGGAGGAGAATAAGCAATTGGAAAAGGGTCTAAATGTTGCAAGAAAATAGATTGATCATCTCCAAGCCGAGAATCAAATACTGTATTTCGTTGATTCTCACTTGGGGGAGCTACAAGTAGCGATATATGATGAAATCCAATCATTGGGAGACACCATGAGACAACTTTAAGAAGAGATGATCACTTTGCATAAGGTGGTGGTGCACTTGCATGACAGGAAAAAGAGATCATAGGAGAATGTGAAAGTGCTGAAGGTGATTCATGCAGCCATTAGCATGATCTAGGAATGGGGAACTAAGTAGAGGAATGCACCATCAAATTTGGCCAAAAAGACAACACAAGAAGAAGAATTAGAAAAGGTTGAGGTGAGAATGATCTTACAGAGTAACAAGCAACTTGGTACATATGTGGCCAACAATGTAACTGCCTATGCAAGGTTGTATCATAGTTTGGACTCCTTGGTCAGAGCACATAATATTCCTTATGTTGGAGCATTTGCAGAGGCAAAGTGAAAAAAAAATTATCAAGCTAGAAATCCAAGAATACTTGAAAATTTTGAAGCAGGTTATTACTAAAGACAATTTGGAGATCATAAGGGATAACATGCAACTATATGTAACTGGAACTTCCAAGGTAAACATGAATTTTTTCTTATTATGGAATGAAGCTCAATCTAGTCCCAAAACTATCTACCTAGATGTTATGGAGGCAAGAGTCTGATATAAGTCAAATGTTCCATCCAAGTTTGAGGACATAGCAACATAATATAAAGCTTGGTACCAATATGTTATCATGTAGCTATAAGTGGAAGTTGTCGAGCTAGATTTTTCTCAAACTCAAAGCATAATGTATAAGGTTTTTTCTTATTAGGATCTAGCCACATTTTTTTCCTATGTGGAGAGTTTTATATTATTGTATTTAGAAAATGATAAAAGTGTAAATGTAAATGGAAGTCCAAGAGTCAAATGTGGAATATGTAGAGTCATTAGTTATAATAAAGACAAAATAATTCCAAGAGTCACGAGGGAAAATTTAAAGTCACAAAGGGTCAAGAAAGTTCATCCCATTTGTTATAAATAATCCCTCATAACTCAAACAAAGGCCTTGGCCCTTGAGATTGGTAGTCTTCTCTTCTCTACTCTAACACAAGAGTGAGTATCATTCTTTGGAGAAGTAGTAAATTCATGTTCCACTATTGGGGCTAGTATCATATCATTGTATCATATACTTCGAACTTTCACTTAATGATAATAAGCTCCCAAAGCCAACACACCTTCATGCATGTATCGTGGATGTTGTAGGACTATTCTTTAAATGTTTACGATATATTTTATTTTGTTGATGCTAATACCAATGAACTATTTCGTTAACTTTAGTATGATTCTTGTTGGATGTGTTTTGTATTTATTTTCATGATTGTTATTATCTTGTGAACTATTTTACAGGCTAACTAACGATTCTTCATATTTTTGTACATCTCTTTTAGGATAGTACTATTACTTTTCTTATAAGGCTCACCCTTTCCTCTTTGTGTGAAAGAACCTCTTATGCATTACAATTGATATTACACAAGGTTTACTTACTTGTTGTCACCAAATCTATGTGTATATTTTATTATATGTTTATTGCAGCCAAGGCACATATTTAAGATCATTGTTATGGCAACTAGCTATATTTCTGGTTGGGGATCCTACTCCAAATGGTGTGAGGTATAATTGGGATTTCATATCGAGGAGATTGCCCCAGTTGACAAATTTCAAGCACTGACAATAGTTGGTGCTAGAAGGAGGGCCACATGACAAGCTGAGCTCGTGAAGTCTGGTTTCAATTTTTCATCTTGAATGGCTTCCTCCCAAATCATAACCCCAATATGTTTTTAGAGAGTTGTAAATATGAAATTTTATGTGCAAATAGTTCATAACTTATCTAATATGAAGTTTAATGGTGAGGGTGAAACAACCATTCTTGAACACACCCTCCAATTTCTTAAATTTTGTGATTCTTTTTTAGTTAATTGTGAGGATGTTGCTTGCATATTTTTCATTCTCACCCTTGAAGATCATGTTAAACAGTGGTGTTATACATTGTTGACCACTTCTATTCACTCTTTCAAACTACTTGTCATGGAACTTCACCAAGCCTTTGACAAGTATGATTATAAAAGTATATATAAGAAGATTATTTTCCTTAGAATGAAATAGTATGAATCCATGGAATCCTTTCTTGATCACTTTCTTCACTTTTGTTATGAATTTTCTAAGGAAGACATAGATTGGGATTTTATGCAAGATAAATTTCAATATATTGTACATATTTCTTTGAATCCTCTTAAATATGAATCTCTTACAAGTCTCCCAACTTTTACTGGTCATGGAACACTTAAAGTTGAAAAGGAAGAATCTGATATTTCTTGTGACTCTTCATATTCTCTCATGTACTTGTCAAATCAAGCAACCCCATGTATCAATGTTGAGGTTGGAAAACTTGAAGATCAGATTATTGATCCAATCCCATGTCCATCTTCCCCTCATAATAAAAATTTGGATATGTGCTTAAATCTAGAACCTGATTTTATTAATGATATTGTTTCTTTAAGATATATCTCATGCTCTGCATCAGCTACTCCTTATGATCCTCTTTATCTTGATCCACTTGATCAACCTATTTTATCAACGTCTCTTGAATCTCATGAGGATCAAGTTCAAAATTATTTTGTTGAAGAACAAGAGACTCATGATATTGTTAATGATGATTATGTGTGGGCCTTAGATTGTGAACAAAAATCAGTCATAGTAAATTATTTCTCACTTGATATTTCCTCTTCTTCATCATCATTGTATCACTTTCTTGATGTGTTTAATGAATTTGTTAAATCAGTTCTTCCCCTTAATAATTCATTTGATTCATCCAATCGTGAAGAGTCCCTGGACTTGAATGTTAAATTTGATCTAGTTAGTGGCTTTCTTAATGTATTCATTGATACATCTAGTGATGATTTTGTATATTCATTTGTTGATATTTCCAAGCCATCGATGTTTGATGATTCATTGTTTGAAAGTTTCAAAACTTGTCAAGAAGTCGAGGAACTTTAGCCTTCGTTGAAGGTTATGTCAGGATCTCACAATCTTGGTAAGTGTTACAAACATGATCATATCAATTATTTAACATGGGAAACTATTCATGAATTTATTTACCATGGGAAAATATTCATGAATTGACTAGACATATTGACATTAATTCTTCTTTTCATCTCAAGATTCTTCACCTTATTATCATGACCAGATCGTTGAATGGTTAGAGGAATCTTATCTGGCAAGCCCATTTTCTAGTAACAAGCTTCGATATTTCTTAATGTTTGCTAAAATTGAAAGTTTGAATGAATGTACTTCCATAAGAAGTTGTCTAAGTGTGAGTGACCATCAAAACATGTCTACATATTATTTAGCACAAGATTTTTTATCATAATTTTTTTGTTATTGTTCCTCACCTTCAAGTCTTGGAGTGTGTTATATCAATTTATCTTTCTCTTTTTATGATTCACTTGGTTAAATTTCTTATTTCTCATTCCCTCGCCTATATATATCACGAATTTCTTTGTTGGTTGCATTGGAAATTTCATTTCACATAAGCTTGGCCTCTCCTTTGTTAGTTTAGGAGCAAGATTAGTTGAGTTTCTTGCTTGATTGTTTTGACTATCATTCTTCTATTTGTCTTTTCATTTTGTAATTTTGCTTTGCATGGTTTGTAATGAGTTTTTTATGAGGCTATGTAGTTTGGTTCTGAACAAGCATGGAAAAGTTCAAGAGGACATTGGGTAACTATTAACACTTGGTTAATTGTCAATTCCCTTATTTGCATGGGCCTTGCATCTTTTAGTCCATGATAATTAGATGGAAAATATGTTTCTTTCTCATAGAAAACCTTAGTAGATCTATGATGCTTGTATATTTAATATGATATTCTCCCTTAACTTGGCCTTTTATATATTTGGCTTGTTTTAACATGTCAACCTAGTCAAGTAGAGAAGGGAAAGGAGGAAACTTAAGCGAGATAAATTACTTCAGAGATATATGTTTAATTCTCTATAAAACAATGAAAAACCTCTATTTCTCTCAATAAGTCAAGATCCCTCTTCTCCCTGTGGAAATATAAATGCCGAAAAAATTCCAGTGAGCATAAAGTTATAAAATAAACAATGTGTGAAAGAAGAGAAAGGCTTCTTGTGCAAAGAGGTGAAGCAAGAAAATTTGTTGGGGCACTAAACAAGCTTTCTGGCAGCGAAGTGATGCTTATGATTCCTTGAAGTGACTCCACTGGGGCACTGAACAAGCCTACTGGCAGAGGAGAAACACCAAAGATAATATTAATACTTTGACATCTTACACTCATGTTCCTATATATTCCTAACCCCTAATACAAAAAAATTGAGGTTTGACTTGCTTAAGAAAGTGTTCAGTAGATGAAAGGAATAAATGAAACTATATCTTTAATCAACCTAAGTAAAGAAACTATGGTGATCAATGGGATGAAATGATACCTACTGAAAGGCTAGATCGGTATGTAAAGTTAGACCCATACAGAGAAGCTAGAGCTCTTCTAGTGTGTTGCCAAGTGTTGTAGCTGCTACAACCCACCTCTAAAAAATGTCCTACACTTTTATTATGGAGCCTACCTTTAACCATAATAATTGTCCTTTTAACTGGCATCAAGTGTTCTTCTTATTTATTAAGTGTCGCAATGAATTTTTCTCTCAAGTTAGGCTTTTGATTTCTTAATTTTGTTTTCATGTGAGGACAAGTAGGCCTTGTCGACAGACGTTTCTCAACTTCTTGAGAGAATAAAGACATTTCTTTAGCATAAGATAATCCTTGCCTGATAAATCTTGATTACATGACTTGCCTCAAGAACTTGGGAAATCCTCTATCACAAGAAACTACTCAACTCCCTTTGAAACTGAACTACGTAATCCTTTAAGGAATGAAACTATTGTAAAAGCAAACAACACAATCACCTTGTGAGAGAAAATTGGGCATTCCACTATGAAACAGAATTGCGTAGGCCCTTGTCAAAGTGAACTGCAAAGTACCTTGTCCCAGTGAACTGCACAGCCCCTTAAGCCAGTGAACTCTGCAGTCCCCGAAATTAGCTAACTGCACACTCCTATAAAATAGGATGTGTGTATTCTTATCCAACAATATGGCATAAGTTTTTATTTTTTATCTTCCAACGTGTGTTATTTAACTAAAGGCTGTTCCTTGATTTTAGGTATGCAAATCTGAAACATTGTTATATCACCATTTACCACCCTTGGTATTTGTGATGCTTAGTTTATGGCCTAGGGCAACCCCTCCTTCTAGACTTGGTCCAAATATATTAAAAACAACTTTTTATTCCCTGTACACTACTTTTCCTTGAGATAAAAGCATGTACACGTGAGTCAGTCAATACCCAACCCGCGTATATGTGTTAAAACACTTAAAAAATTAAATTTCCTTAATTATGGGCGGAGTTCACGGGTTTTACCTATTGATTACCTCCTATTTCCCGTGGCCCAACTATTTCCCAACTATTTCCCAACTAAAAAACTAATTGGGAGAAGTATAAATAGACTTCTATGGGAAGGCCTAAAGGAAGAGAAGAGATAGAGTTATTATACTGAGATTCTCTCTGACTGAGTCTGATGAATCCCTGTGCCTCATGCACTTCCCCAAGCTTCAGAAAACCCTTGTTTCTTTGATTATAGATATTCTCCCTCTTGCCTGAGATATCATGGTGTTGGTTATGGAAGAAGATTTTTTAAGGTTGGGATAGGACAAATCCGAAGGACGGTTCCGCTTGGAGTTCGAAGAAGTAGGCTCAGGTGAATTCTCTCCATGTTATTTATAGCTTACTGTAATAAAAGAAATCTTGTCTTGTTTCCAAAATTAACTTTTTTTATGCATCAAATTATGTTGTAATTCATATATGAATGTTGTTTTGATGTATGATCAATCATTTGCTTATATGATATAAAGTCAAATTTTGTGAATATGCTTTACTTCTATATTGCTATGTATGTTCGAATTGAATGATTTTCAAGTTTGAAGAACATCAGGAGTTGCAGAGGGTCTGAACCCTACGGGACCTACTCGAACGAAGGAAATCCAGGTATGTTCGTTCTTACGCAGTTTGATTATATAAGCATTTTGCCTGAGTTGTGTGAGTGTTTCTTGTTGTAGTTTGCTTCTGCTCTATTGGGGTTCTAACCAAAAGCCCTAGGGTACTTATTCCCGAAACAGAATTGGTGACTCCACTTGGGATAACAATCTTGTTATTCCTAGTTTGGGTTGTTCAGTGTCAATTAGGGCTCAGTCTTTGGTTTGCTTGCTGTTACAGTCTTATTTGGTCTACTAGAGTCTCAGACCTTAAGTCTGATCTTTTTGATCTAGCTTTTTTTTTATTTTTCTTGCAAATCTTTGTATACACCTTTTAATCTATTTACAGTAGCATACACATGATTGTTTCTGTGAAGTGAACCCATGTATATCTGAGTTTCCTATATTAGAAGTGCATGTGCACACCTCTGTGCTTGAACATAATTGCGTATACCAATTTTTGCATTGTTTTTTCAAATCTCTTTGCCCAGATAAATTTGTTGCCTGGTCTTTTTAGTCTCTAAGTGGTCAAATTTTTTCTGAAGAATTTCATTATTCTGCAAGCTTACTATTTCAAAGTCTCTTCCTCATTGAAAATACTTGGCCTAGGTTTGCCTTTTTAGCAAGTTTGTAATTGGTGTTTTGGTGTTGGGTTGTGTTATATTCTTTCCACGACTAGCCCACATAGTTAACCGGGGGGGTTAGAAGGGCGTCGGAGCCCCCCCTTCGTTGTGCCAATTGCATAGCAAGGGGAGTCACAGGAGGTTTGAGGGGTGCAGGTAACCCCACTTTATGGGGTCCGGGCCACCACCCCAGAAAATCTTGGTTTTGGACCGTATATTAGGTTAGGCGGACCTACCTATGGTTTTGTGCATGTTTTTCACACATGGTTTTGGACGCGATGGTTTTCGGTCCATGGTATTGGATGCTTCGGCATGTATAAATATGTATTGTAACATTAAAAGGAACATAATGAAAAATCAAGCTAGTATTCCCGGTTTTGGGATCTAGGGGAAAATCTCTGTGCATATGTGTTTTATGTGTTATGTTCTCGCATTGTTTATTTTCTGTGTTTTACAATTCGTATGCAGGTAATTTCTGTACAAGGTTAAAACCTACATTTGGTATCAAAGTTGTTTTAGCTTCAAGGGGATGCCTTTTTTGCTGAGGGGTTTCACTCGGGCTTATGGTAGACCTTGTTCAATGGGAGATCTGCGAGATCGATTCTGGTGGTGAAAGAAGATGGTGAGCAATGGACAGATAGAGACCAAGAAATTTAATGGTTAGTTTTTTGAGTTGTGGAAACTCAATATGGAGGATCTGTTGGTGGATAAAGATCAATGGATCATGGTAGATCTGGGTACTAAACCAATGGGAGTGTCCGATGAAGAATGGAAGAAGTTGGATCGGAAGGCAAAGAGCACAATACGATTGTGTGTCTCAAATTCAGTATTGTTGAATGTATTGGGGGAAGCTATGGTGAAGGCTTTGTGGGACAAGTTAGGGACTTTGTACCAATCTAAGTCTTTGGTGAATAAATTGTTCCTGCGGAAAAAGTTGTATAACCTGAGGATGAAAGATGGAGACTCGATGACATAGCATCTGAACGCATTTAATACCATGCTAAGTCAGTTAGCATTTGTTGATATTAAAATTTCAGATGAAGATAAGTGCATCAGTTTGTTGTGTTCTCTACCAGATTCGTGGGATAGTCTAGTTATTGCAATAGGTAGCAATACAACTGCCTTGCAGTTTAATGAAATAGTCTCATCCTTACTGACGGAGGAGATGACATGGAAAAATATGGAGAGCCAGAATGGTGATGCCTTGTTTGTATGAGGACGGTCCTAAAATAGAAACAAAAATAAGTCATCAAGTGGGAGATCTAAATCTCCAGGAAAACTTGTAAAGGTGGTGTGCTGGAAATGCGAAAAGGAAGGGCACTACAAAAGGGATTGTAAATCTAAAGCTCTTAACAAAGGAAAGGGATCTGATGATGCTCCTTATACAGAGGCAAAAACTACCTTAGATGAAGGTGGGGATTTGTATTTGTCTTCTTCAAGTACAAATGTAGATCATGAGGCATGGTTGATTGACTCAGGTACATCCTTTCACTTCACTCCCCATAGAGAGTGGTTCTGCGAGTATGAGAAATACGGTGGTGGTGATGTCTTCTTAGGGGATGATAGGAAGGCTAGAATCATTGGTCGTGGAAAAGTAAAGTTGAAGTTGCAAGGTGGAAGGGTTAGAACACTTCCAGGTGTTCTGCATATTCCTGCATTGGACAGAAATATAATTTCTCTAAGAAAGTTGGATGATGCAAATGTAAAAATAGTGTTCGAGAAGGATACCTGAGAGATGGTTCGGGGAGCACTAGTATTGATGTAGGGAGTTCGGATTGGAACTCTATACAACCTGTAAGCTAGCACTGTTGTTGATGGGTGCAACAGTTCTATGGCTCCTGAAAGTGGAGCAGAAAATCTAGTGGTCTCTGGAGAGAAGACGGCGTTGTGGCATCAAAGGCTTGGACATATTAGAGAGAAGGACCTTCGAATACTTCATGGTAAAGGTATGGTAGAAGGTATGATTAATAGCTCTCTGGATTTTGATTTCTATGAAAATTGTGTATATGGGAAGCAAAATCGGGTGAGTTTCCCCTGTGGTGGTAAGAGCACGAAACAGATATTAGAGCTTGTGCATAATGATGTGTTTGGACCTGTGAAGGTTCCATCACTAGGTAAGTTTGTGTACTATGTATCATTTATAGATGACTTCTCAAGGAATACATGGATATATTTCCTTAAGAAGAAATCTGAAGTCTTTGACAGGTTTAAATAATTTAAGGCTCTGGTGGAAAACCAGACAGAGAAGAAGATAAATGTGTTGAGGACAGATAACGGTGGAGAGTTTTGCAGTAGGGAATTTGAAGAATTATGTAAGAAGTGTGGTATAGCACGGCAGAAGAATACTCCATATACACCTCAGCAAAATGGAGTTTCAGAAAGAATGAACAAGACGTTGATGGAAATGGAAATAAGCATGCTCAATGGTGTCAGGTTAGGGCAGGAATTCTGGGCAGAGGTAGTGGAGACAGCATTTTACCTGGACAACAGATCACCTTCATCAGCGTTGGAAGATAAAACTCCACAAGAGGTATGGACTGGTAAGAAACCCTCTCTTTCACATTTGAGGGTATTTGGATGTGATGCATATGTACATGTTCCAAAGGAGAAACGAACAAAGGTAGTAAATCTGAAAAGTGCATCTTTATTGGTTATAAGGATGGTTTAGAGGTTTATAAGCTTTGGAACCCAGTAACAAGGAAGGTTGTTTACAGCCGAGATGTGGTGTTCAGAGAGGTGAAATATGTTATTAAACATGAATTCCAACCAAAGGAACCTAAGAAGATAGAATTTGAGCTAAAGGAGGAAGAATCAAACTCTACAGCAGAGGAGGAATCAAAACATGAATAGCCACAAACTCCAGGTCTCAGAAGATCAGTTCGAGAAAGAAGGTAGCTAGAAAGGTATAGTCCATCTACTTTCCATTCAAATTTTTCTTTATATATTACTGATGATGATCCTAGAACTGTGAAGGAAGAAATAGATTCAAAGGATGGAAAACTCTGGAAAGAGGCCATGGTTGATGAAATGGCATCTTTGCACAAAAATTAGGCTTGGGGTCTGGTGGAGTTGCCGGCTGGAAGGAAACCCATTGGCAGCAAATGGGTGTTCAAGAAGAAGACAAATACATAAGGAAAGATGGAGAAATACAAAGCTCAGTTGGTAACAAAAGGTTATTCCCAGGGGCCAGGAATTGATTTTGGTGATATTTTTTCTCCTATTGCCAAGGTAACTTCTATTAGATTACTTTTATCTGTTGCTGTTGCTTTTGATTTTGATTCACATTTAAACAAGGATGTAACAAAATACAAAGATAACCATATACACAAAGATGCAGCGGAAATAACACTTAATTTCATTAATGCAAAATACTAAAATATGCTTACAAACAGAAATGGAAATAAACCAGCTAGGACGATGGTAGCTTATCTCTGAGAAGAGATGTGGCAGCTACATGTCTCTGAACTATGTTACAATGGGCTCGAAGGCCTATTTATTGTTGAGAAGCAATGGAAAACCCTTAACATCCCAAAACCTAACCCTAGAAGATGAAACACAAAATTATGGGCCTCGTTTTGGGTAAGTTGGTACATCAACTTCCCGAGGTCGTAACTTTGGCACCCGATCTTCATTTGACATGTACAATAGCTTGTTAGAAAGTTCTATCTGGGAACTCACGCCACTTTCCTGTGTCCTTCTTCGACTTCGTGGTGTTTTTCTTTTCTTGTGGCTTCGATGGGTTGTCTTGGGTCACCCAGCCTTGGCTTTGTGCTTTGGTCTTCATATTTGTAGATCCAAAGTCTCACTTCTTTTGTTTAAACTTCTACTCGATTTTGACATTGTATTGGTATGTCGTGCCGAGCGAGGAGATTTTAAAGAACTCCATCTCTTCCTGGATGTATCTGTGTAGGTAGTCGCGATATTTGAGTACCAGATGTGGCTCAGAATCTTTGATACCCAACTGTGTGTGAAGGGTATGAAAAATGTTTGTGAACTCTGGCACATCTTGGTCAGGTCCCTGCCGCAAAGATTTAATATGCAGGATAGTAAACTGGTGAAGGTTCCTATTCCTATAGGTGTAAATTTATCTACTGAACAGTGTCCCAAGACACAAGAAGAGGAAGAGGACATGTCTCGTGTTTTATATGCAAGTGCAGTCGGTAGCCTGATGTATGCAATGGTCTGTACTAGACCAGACATTGCACGTGCAATGGGAGTATTGAGCGGGTTTATGTCAAAACCAAGAAAGGAGCAATGGACAGCAGTGAAGTGGGTTTTCAGGTATTTGTGTGGCACTAGTGATTATGGTTTGTGCTACCAAGGAAGACCAAGATTGGACAGGGTGTTGGATATTCGTGGCTTTGTTGATGCAGACTGGGCTAGAGATCTGGATCAGAGAAGATCTACAAGTGGGTATGCATTTAACCTATTTGGAGGTGCAGTCAGTTGGATGAGTAAGAAACAATCTGTAGTGGCACTATCAACTACAGAGGCAGAATACATGGCAGCCACTCATGCAAGCAAGGAAGCAGTTTGGTTTGCAGAGATTGTGTTCAAGTATGGGGTTAGTACAGGGAGCTATAAAGGAAGACTTTGACAGCCAAAGTGCTTTCTTGGCAAAGAACCCTGCTATCATTCAAAGACAAAGCACATTGATGTTCAGTATCACTTTGTGAGGGATATGATAGAAGAAAAAAAGGTGTTGCTGGTAAAGGTGGACACTTTGAAGAATAATGCAAATGCATTGACAAAATATGTCAGCTCTGAGAAGTTGTCTTGGTGTAGAGAAATAATGGGCATTGTAGGGCTGGATAAATGACTAAGCTCTCTTGTGGCCCCCTATGGAAAGAAAACAACAAGTGGGAGAATGTTGGGTTGTGTTATATTCTTTCCACGACTAGCCCACGTAGTTAACCGGGGGGGTTAGAAGGCGGGCGGAGCCCCCCTTTGTTATGCCGATTGCGTAGCGAGGGGAGTCACAGGGGGTTTGAGGGGTGCAAGTAACCCCACTTTATGGGGTCCGGGCCAGCGCCCAGGAAAATTTTGGTTTTGGACCCTATATTAGGTTAGGCAGACCTACCTATGGTTTTGTGGATGTTTTTTGCACATGGTTTTAGACGCAATGGTTTTCGGTTCATGGTATTGGATGCTTCAGCATGTATAAATATGTATTGTAACATTCAAAGGAACATAATGAAAAATCAAGCTGGTAGTCTCGATTTTCGAATCCAGGGGAAAATCACTATGTAAATGTGTTTTATGTGTTATGCTCTCACATTATTTATTTTCTGTGTTTTAGAATTTGTATGCAAGTAATTTTTGTACAAGGTTAAAACCTACATTTGGCACATAAGACTTCATTCAGAAGTTCTTGATTGTTCTGGTCCTCTAGAAAAGGAGATTGTTTTCAGTTTCAATGTCAAGCTCGTTTTTTGATCTACTTGCTTTGCTTTCCTTCTTTTTTGTGGCCTTATAGCTTTTCTTGCTTTTTGAAGTCTTTTTGACGATTTTGGAAGAATTTCTTCCTTGGCTTCTTGGTGAGTTTGTCAAACTCTTTACTGCTATTTGGGTCGTTTGGTACAAGTTGAAGTCTTTTTTTTCAAGTTTTCATTCACTATCGAGTTTGTAACTTGTAAAGACTCCTTGTGCTCTCTTTTCGATCTTTGAGTTTTAGTAACATTTAGGGTGATTTCAAAAAATTGTTGTGGTTGCTTCTTGAAAAAGAAAAGATCTCAAAAAACTTTGTTTTTGTTTTCTTTTGCCACGTTTGATTTTGGTTTCTCTTGGTTTTTAAAAGTGAATTGTGATCTTTACAATTTTTCCTTCTTGTTTGGAGAGAATTTGGTGTTCAAAATTTGTATCCTCTTCAATACTTAAGTTGGCTCATTGATAGTTATAAACAATTGTTTTCACTTTTTTAGAGTGATTTTGGATCTTACATCTTCTTTATACCTTGCATTAGGGTAGTTTGCATTGTTAAAACATTCATAGTGTTTTAGTTTTTGGGTGTGTGAAGTGTGTCTCAAGAAAAGAAAAGAAAAAGTATTTTTCTTTATAGAAGTTTCATAGAACCCATGTAGAGATCTCTTTTCATCGAAGAAAAAATTATTACATTCATGTAGTTATTTTTTTTTTCATTGATTTCTTTTGCGTCATACAAACACCATTGGTTTCAATTCCATCTATACCTTTGACTTTTAGAACAGCCACTAAAATCAAGTGCTTAGTTAAAATAAACTAGAACTTTTGTATTGTAATCAGAATACACCAACAAGTTTAGGTTTATTAGGGCCTTGGATTAGGCAAGAGGAGAGTTAACTCTCCAAGGCCACTCTAAATTACAAAACATAGAAGTTTGATTAATGAGCGAAATCCAATAGCGTTAGGCAGACCATAAAAGCTCCGTAACTGGGAGTAAAGCACAAGGGTTAGTGAAGATAAGGACGATAGATACCCCCTCTCTTACTTGTCATATCCTACCTCAAAACCATTCTGCCCAGCTTCTGATACGAGTTGGTGACCATAATTCCCTATCCTAGGGACCACACAGGTGGTTGTAGAGGGGAATCCCATGGCACCTGAGGTCGACGTTATATCGTGTTCAGCAGTTTTTCTAGAGGTCACCCTTGCAAAGCTTGGGGGCTTGCACTGGCAAAGGTTGTTGTTTGGAGGTCAGCGTAACTACCTCTGATACCTTCACTAGTAGGCCTAGGGCGTAATTACCCCAATATATTTTCGAAAGGCCCTTGTTATTAACCTTCTTGTATATTGGTGTCTGGTCCTAATCACCCAAAGCGTAAATACTCGAGATTTGTTTGATTACTGATATCTTTAGGGACTTTTTAGTGAGTGTTCTTTGCTTCTAGTTAGCCTAGCTCTATAATTTTTTGAGTCTTTAAGTAGATCTTTTAAATAATTCAAAGTGGTTAATCAACCATCTCGATGATCTAGGAGACTTTGTGGGCTATCACCTACGAGTCCAAAACCTTCTCCTAGAAGGCGTAGGAGCGATTCTGCCAGTGGTTTTCAACCAGTGGCAGCTGGTGCATCAGAGATTGATCCTCTGCTTGAGGAAATTAGTTCACAAGATAGACCTGGCACTAGTACAGAGTTAGAGAGGAACACACTAGTTCTTTCTCGAGTACTCTTTCAGTCGAAAGATAATATCGAAGTTGAAGAGCTTTCAGAGTCAGTTGCAGCTCTAAATTATCCTCTTCCTCCTAACCATCTAGACATTCTATTGTACATCGAAACTCTGACTCATAGGCCTTTGAGTCTAGGTTTACATACACCTATTCCTTTGATGAACACTACTAGAAGCATGGCATCTACGAAAAGTGTTGCGAGCATGCAAACTCCCATATCTATATAAGGGGGAGGAACTATTTCCATCCCTTCTATAACTCCCAGCACGACTATATTTGGGTCTATCTCCATTCCGCCAACGAGTGGAAGTTCTTAAGCTATTGCATCCAATTTTGGATTTTTCCCTTTTGGAATGTTGTCTCACGGGATTCCTTCAGTTCCTTTGAACATACCATCAATCACCTCTACATCCATGATGAGTGGATCAGCTTCTTTTCAGGGTTTCCCATTTGGAAGTGGTCATATAACACATTCCAATCCGACAGTAGAGTCAATGCCTTTTCATTTTACAAGTCAAGGTAGTAAACCCTTCCAGAGTTGGACAAACCTTGCAGCTAGTGGGATAGGAGCTGGGAATCAATTTTTTGGCCAACAAGGGAATGTGTTGTATTCTTTGGTTAATTTGTTTCAAAATTTTCCACCCTTTGCTAATGCATGGAATCCTTATCAGGGGCTGTCAACTCCTTTCAATACTTCGTTAGGGGGTAACTACACCAATTACGAAGGATTTTTGGCAGGAGTTTGTCAAAATCTGAATTTTGCTAGACCACAAGGAAAACCCTTTGGTTCAGTAGCCTCTACGAGTTACTTCAAGAAACCTGGTGCCTTTCAAAATCCAGGTCATTCTTTTCAGACCTCTGGGAACCACACCTACTCTGGTTGGAATTCCCAAGGTCCTCCATGTTATAGACATTTTTGGGCACTTCAACCCCAATCATAAATGTCCATAAACTGAGGGATCCTAAGTCCCTAAAAGTGTTGCTTCACTGCCTAAAGGAGCAAGGTCAAATGACTACATCATCTCCCAGAAGTTCTCCACTAAAAACTACTCATAAATGGTCAAAACTAGACCATACTGAAAACCCAGTGCAAAGGGTGCGATGCATATCACCTTCCCAGTGTACAAGGTGTGATGCATATTGAATGGATCCTATGTAGGGTGCGATGGTTGGGAATGGACAAATTCCAGGGACAAAATGCAAGGTGGAAGATCATGGAATCTTCCAGAAACTTCCCCTCTGACAGTTGCCTCTCTGTTTTCGACCACGGATGAGTAAGAGATCACCATTCTCCAAGTGGAAGCAGGAACTATTAGAGAGAGGACACTATTCAAGATCCCAAAAGATGACTCACCTCCCTACAATCATCTATATATGGATCCCTCATCACAGAGATCCAGAGGCTGGAATCTTGTATCTTGTAGAGAAGTGTTGTTGGTTTTCTGGTGTATATTCATAGTGTTGGGTGATCTAAGCTTTACTTGAGGTGAAGAAGGGCTTTCTAGCTGGAGGATGATGCTGGGTTAGAACATATGGTTGTAATCCTCTTACTACTTTTCATCTTAATAAAGCTATTCAAGTTTTCCTCCATATTCTTGTATACTTACTTATATATGCATTTGTATGGTTAATGCACATTTGATCCTGTGTTATTTATGAATATAGATCTTTGTTCTTCGATAGTAGTATGTTGTTGTGATTCCACAGGTGCTCTTTGAAGCTGGGCAAATGAAGAAGAAGCGGCAAAGCTCTATCAGGGAGGAGAGGGAATCAAGCTCAAGACTAAGGTTGGTCTTCTTTGTTCCACTCCTATCTATTTTCATAAAAGAAAGCGAAAGTAGACTTTACTTGTTTGTTTCTAAGATAGCTACCAGTCTTAGTGGGAATAGCAGCATCCGAGTGGACACTATTCCCGGTAACAAAATGGCGACTCCACTGGGGAGCGACTAGATTGTTTGTTAGCCTATCTTTTTTTCTTTTATAAACTTACAGACGGGGCCTGAAGCCAAGCCAGCTAGCCTTCGAACTGCATTTTTTATACAAATTCAAAGTAGATCAATGCTGCTTCAGTCCATCTCCGGGTTTTGTTTATGAATTAAACAATCGATCTGCAAACAGTCTAATTGCCCTAAGTGATGGCTCTAGTAACCTCCTTAGATCACCCCTGTGTTTTACATATATTGAGCATCACTTACTCGGCCTAAATCCCTGAAATGAATTGCAAATTGCGAGTAAAAATTTCTTTAAAGTCTCGCACTGGTACCATCACACCCTGCCTTCAAGGCATTTTGTATGCATCGCACTTCCCGAGTGCAGTAGGTGCGTTGCATACTGAATTCACAGTGTGACAGGTGCGATGGTCAGGGAAGGTTAACCTTACCTTCATACTTTGGTTTTTTCCTCACTATTTTCAGTCCTATTCAGGAGTTTTGTTGTCTGTGGTCAATGTATCTCTGTGAAAACCCCCTTCTCTTACATTATTCCGCCTCCATAGTGCAAAGAACTGTAAGTGTTTTTATGTATTGTGCGCCATTTTCAGTTCTCTTTTGCAAAAAAGTAGCATATTCGAACTGTCGTTTCTTGATCTAAAAGTGTCGTAGCTGTCGTTTTTAGTTTTAGAAGACAATCCCATTGTTCTTGATAGTTGATTATACAGTTACTTGCATATGATTTGAATTAATAGTTTTTAAAGTGTTGAAAAGCAATTTTCATTTCGAAATCGCAGAGTGTCTCTCCTACCTTCACTTCATTTTGAAAATAAATTTGTTGAGTATTGTCACTTCGAAAAATAATTCAGATTTTCACATAGCTTTCTTATCATCATTCATACATTAAGAAGGCTAAAAACAAATACATGCATGTGCATTTGCATTTTGACTGCTTGGTTTGATTTAGGA
>APFE030141268.1:263809-294485 GCA_000404065.3 Pinus taeda | reverse complement strand
CCTTGAGATTAACAAAAAGGCTGCGGAATCACCAGATGGCTGCGGAATCAGCAGATGGCTGCGGAATCGGCAGAGAGCTGCGGAATGCCTGTAAATATGTCAAAATCTAAACAAAACAGTCACACATTAGCAAAGCTCACTTGATCATGCTTAATGACATCTAATGTAATGATCTGGGTGGTTTTACATTGAGAGTGAGGCAAAAGAGAGAGGTAAGTGATGAAAAACAGTAGGTAATAGTGGATGGTGAGGTGTAAGTTAGAGGCTCTACAAGTCCACTTACTGAAAGACTAATATTTTTCAGACAGTTATAGATGAGGGAGCTTCCACATGTGTAATGTCTATTTCATGTTGGAAGGCCATTGGATCACCTTCAGTTGTTCCTTCACCGACTCTCTTGACAGCATTTGATGGACATTCTCATAGGCCACATGGGATTATCCCAGCCTTTCCTATATGTGTTGGGGGAAAGGTCGTAAATATTGAGGTAGAAATAATTGATGTCAACTTGTATTATAACCTCCTCTTAGGCAAGAATTGGATTTATGAGATGGATGCCATAATTTCATCTTTATTCCACATCCTTTGTTTTCCTCATGAGGGGAGGATTGTTAAAATTGATCAGTTGGATTATTCTCCAGGTGACTCCCACACAACTTTAGATTCTATTGTTCCATTGGTGGATAATCCTCGTCAACATATTGAGAATTTAGGAGTTGGGATGTACTCTTCGTTAATGGGTATATTTGACCTTCCTACTCCTACAGCTAGAATTAATGAAATTTCATCCTCTAGGGCACCTTCACGGAAAGAGTTCTTTCGAACTCATTATTTTTCGGACCCTTGGACCTTCCCTTCATCTACCACCACATTAGAGGGAGGGAAGGTTGGTGGAATGGAATTTCCCATGTCTGCAACGGAACTTAGCTATCAATCTATCGTTAACTCTACAGACAACCATCCCACTCTTTTTTCACAAGAGTTAGATGGTGATGTGGCTCCGGCTTGGACGCTCGATTCTACTTCAGCTCTGGATTGCTTAGATATAGTCTTACCATCTGAAGAAGTAATTTTGGAGGTAATGATGGGTGTAGATCGACCATGGGAAGATTTACATCATCGTTCCTATTTTCTTCCTCCATTACATGAAGTTGAATCTAGGTTCTCCAATCTGCTTACTAGTGATCTTTGTACAGTTTCAAACCCTTTGGCTCCGACACAATTTTCTGCCGAAGGTAACATGTCAGTTATCTCACGAACTGTACCTATAAACATCTCTAGGAATCCTTACATAATAGAAAATGTCTTCATTGGAGTTGATTGTTCCCCTGAAGAAATTCAAATCTACACCGACCTCTTTAAAGATTTTTGAGATTTGTTCACTTGGTCTTATGAGGAAGTGCATGGAATTGATCCATTTATAGTCTAGCATGACAACAAGACATACGAAACCGCCAAACCTATTTGTCAGAAACATCGATTGGTCAATCTTTGGAAAGCGACAAATATTAAATCTCAAGTTGAAAATCTGCTTAAGGCGGGTTTCATATACCCCATTCCTTTAACTGAATGGGTTTCCAATCCAGTCCCAGTAGATAAGAAGCAAGGAACGATCCAAGTGTGTATCGACTTTAGGGATTTAAATAAAGCTTGTCCAAAAGACAACTACCCCACACCTTTTATTGATCAAATTGTTGATGAATGTGTGAGTAATGAAATTTTTTTGTTCATGGATGGATTCTCTGGTTACAATAAAATTACTATCCATCCAGAGGATTAGCACAAGAAAGCCTTTATTTGTCCTTAGGGCACATTTCAATACAAAAACATGCCTTTTGGTCTTAAAAATGTTGGAACTACTTTTTAGCGGGCCATGTCTTATGATTTCCATGGAATCAAGCATGTTATCGAAGCATACTTGGATTACTTAGCTGCTCATTCTCGAAAGAGAATTGATCATCCCAACCACTTTCGGTTAGCTTTTGAGAGATGTCGTTTTTATAAAATCTGGTTAAATCCGAATAAGTGTGTTTTTGCAGTCACATCTAGTCGGCTGTTAGGATTCATCGTATCGACTGAAGGGATTAGTGTTAATTCTTTCAAGATTGAGGCAATAATTCAATTGTCCCCCCCCCATCTTACATTCTTCAACTTCAAAGTCTCCAAGGAAATGCAAATTTCTTAAGGAGATTTATAGCAAATTACGCAGAGATTACCAAAGGATTTATGCGTTTGCTTAAGAAGGGAGTTCCATTTTTATGGGATGACTTCACACAACGATCTTTTGATGCTTTGAAAAAGGCATTAACCTCTGCACCATTGTTGATACCACCAGATTATGGCAGAGATTTCCTTTTGTATCTCACTACGACAGAATCAACCATTGGTATGGTTCTGGTTCAGGAGGATGATACTCTTAGTGAGAATGTAATCTACTACTTGAGTCGAGGCTTAGTAGGACCTAAGCTACATTATTCTACCATCGAGAAATTGGCCTTGGCAGCTGTCCATGTAGTCCAGTGGCTTCGTCATTACATTCTACTACCCAAAATGTTCGTCTTAGCAGCTGTTAATCCTTTTGAGTTTGTCCTCAGTAGGCGAGTGACTGGGGGCAAGTATAATCGATGGATTGTTATTTTGAAAGAATTCAATCTCGAGTTCTTGTCAACCAAATCTAAGAAGTCATTAGTTTTTGTGGATTTAATTTCAAAACTACCTTGTGAGGAAGCCATTGTTTATGAGGAAAATTTTCCCGATGAACATTTATTCCTTATTTCTTCATAAGATCCCTGGTACGAAGATTTCATTATATATCTCCAGACTTCGAATTTCCCACCTGCTTTCTCCAAAGATGAGTTTCAAAAGTTACATCACCTTGCCAAAAACTATGTTATCATTGGTGATACATTATATCACAGATGGGTTGACTCGATCCTTAGGCATTGCTTAACATTGGAAGAAGCTGAGTATGTACTTAATGATTGCCACAGTGGAGCTTGTGGCAATCATCTATCAAGGCTGGAAACAGCCCAGAAAATTTTGCGTGTAGGCTACTTTTGGCCTTCAATTTTCAAAGACTGTATTGAAGCAGTCAAACGTTGCCATCCTTGTCAAATCTATACCCAAAAAATGTGTGCGCATCCAGCTCCACTTTTTCCTGTTATCACTGTCAGTCCATTTACAAAGTGGGGCATTGATTTTACTACTTGAAATCCACCTTCGGCAACGAATCACAAGTACATCATTGTGGCCGTAGACTACTTGACGAATTGGGCTGAGGCCATGCCTACTTACAAAAACGATAGTGAAACAGCAGCCTTGTTTCTCTTCAACCAAGTTATTTCATGATTTGGTATCCCAAGAGAGATTGTCACTTACCATGGACGTCACTTCTAGAATCAACTAATGACCGAATTGGCTCTGAAGTTGGGCTTCTGGCAGGAGCATTCGTCTCCATATTATCCTCGGGAAAATGGGCAAGTCGTCCCTTAAGACTATCCTGCAAAGGACAATTAATAAAAATCGATCCAATTGGCACATCATGTTGTACTCGTCACTCTGGGCATACCAAACCTTAGTGAAGACTGCCACTGGTTTTACTCTTTTTCAGTTAGTTTACGGGCTGGAATCTATTTTTCCTATCGAATGTGAAATTTCTTCCCTTAAGCTGGTTGTAGAACTTCTTCCAGAGACGTCTAGTCTCGAAGAACACCTCGTTCATTTGGAACATCTTGATGAGAAGCATCAAGATGCAACCATAATAAATTAAGTTCATAAGAAGAGGGTTAAAACTCAATATGATAAAGTTATCTGTCCTCGGGTTTTTTCTTAAGGCGGCCTTGTCTTAGTCTATGACCAAGACAAATACGCCCTGGGGGCAGGCAAATTCAAGTTTATGTGGTATGGTCCCTTTATAGTCAAGCAAGTTTTGGGAAAAGGGGCTTATGAATTAATTGATTTTGAAGGGAACAAGATGGAAAAGCCCCACAATGTGCTCTACATTAAGAAGTATTTTCCTTAGGCTTCAGTCGAGTAATTTCTTGTTTGTATATATTGTATCTTTGTACATATTTGTCTGGCATTTTGTGATATCGACATTTTTTTCATCTGCTTTGCCAGGTGTTGATAGATGATTCGATATATTTCGAATTCACCGATGGTGCTAGTCGGCACACTCGGAATCTTGCTTCTGTGGCTTGGGTGGTTTATTATCCATCTGGCCAGTTCATGGTGTCGAGGGGAGTATGTATTGGCCCTACTTCGAATAACATTTCCGGATATACTGTCATTCTTAATTTACTATCCGAGGCAAATTCTTATGGGATTGATTCGTTGGTAGTTTATCTAGACTCACAACTAGTGGTGTTGCAGTTAAATAACATTTATCAAGTCTGTGATCCTTATTTATATCGCCAATTTTTTAGAGTGAGAATGTTGCAACGATCATTTATATATATTACATATGTTCACATTCCCCAATCTAAGAATTCATTAGCAGATTTTATTGCTAATCAAGCATTAGATTGGCACATTAATCATTCATCTAATTAAAAAAATCAAAAAATTTGAATCTGTATATATATCATAAAATCGCCTGTATATAGATAGAGTGTTCAAAAAATAATACACAAAATTGGGACAAGATGCCCTCAAAATTTGGGTTCATACCCATGATCATATCCAATCATACATAGGCCTGTCTATCAACCCGGCTCAGGATGGGCGGCTAAAAAGTTAACCACTGCGTTGGCTACACGCCGAAGTATTCAGAACTAGTCCCATGGTACCCCTACCACGTGGCACTACATCTCCTCAGGTAGATCCTCTATTGCTATGATAGGTACCTAGTGAGTTAGTCTCACCAAGTTTCTTTGAACTGCATATAGGACTCTCTCTGTCTCAAATGTTGCCTCTTCAGCGCCTCTTCCATGACGCATGTGCCTCGAAAATCCATCTGGTCTCACTAGACCCACATTTGGAAGATGATAATTTTTTCAATATTCTGTCTCATTAAAAATATTTCTAAGATCATTTCATATTAAAAAAATCCAAAATATCTTAAAAATTCACAAAAAATTAAAAAATTGTTACCTATGTCTCCCCATGTCTCATTTGGTGGTAACACTAAGTCTGGATCTCCTCGAAAATCCATACCGACATATGGGTAGTCGTCGACTGCGATGATCTATTGGTCCCACTAGGTGAAAAACTCATCATCAAAGTCATTCTAGGCATTTCCCCGCCTCCAAGGTGTTTCATCAAGTCCACCCATCTACCCATATGTGGATCTCTGGGGTTGCTAATAGTGACTGATACTTTGGGACATAGCCCAGTTACCTTCTTGAAGAACAATGAGCATAATATAGTCCCATATCCAAAGTTCTTCGTCTGACCCTTCTGTATAGAGGTCAATTGGATCTTCATGTTAGCCAGAAGAGGCATGCACTAGTCAAATACCGTGGTGAGACATTCCACTTCCAGGCTCATGGACACTCGTGATGCCTGATGCAGCGAAGCTGATCCATTTACCCATGCAATGGTAAATAGCAGAATCCTCAGAGATAATATTTCCATGTGTTTGATTGGAATTTGACTTCCAATATTCTCTAGGTGTCTAGGACAGTATATATGTACATATCTTCTACTAAAAGACTACTTCTTGTCTTGCCAGTCAAATGCACGACCTCCCCTCTTCGGGAGAGTTTTGTAATAAAGTAGATGTCTTCGACCTCAATCCATAGATTCATCTGGCCTATCATGAAGGCATCATCCTCTGCACTCCAGCAGTGGATCAATAGTTCAAGCAAGCGCGTTTTGGCTTTCATGTTTGGCATTTTGAAGAATTTCAATAAGCCACAGCCTCTCAGAGTGTCTAGTGCATTTTGGTCATTCATTACCTCATTTATCAATTGTGGTATACTCTCTTTCCCTCCATGTGATGGTCATCTTGCAAAAAAATTGAATTTCAACCATTAGTTTTTATGTTTAAACTTTAACTTGCGTACACACGGGTTCCCTTTACACACAGTCGCGTGTAGGGTCATCATATACGCGGGTTGATCACATCCAACCCATGTGTATGCAGAGTTGGGTTTTTGGGCATAATTTCCCACTATCAGAACTTTAAGAAAACTTCTAAAAACTATCACAAAACATTACACGCATGATTTGAGGGTTACCTGATAAATTTGTGACGATTTGAATGGTCAAATTGTTCATTAGAAATCTTGCACTGTTTTTCTCCACAGCTCTTTGCTCCAAACAGAAATGAAAAAAATGTGAGTCCAAAAGTCATTATATAACTTTGAAATTGAAAAATATTTTTTCAAAAATTGATTTTTATCTCATGGATTTTTTTACCTGTGGGCTTGGATTGTTTAGAGTGGGTTGTTTCTTCAGTATATTTTGGAGACTTCTTCAAGATGTTATTTCGGTCCAATGACCACTGACCCATCATGGCAGGTATCATCCACTAACTGGCATATAGGTTGGGAAAACCATTTTTCTACTGCATATTTCATACTAGCCTCCATTCAGCGATACGTTAGCCATAGGGTCGAACCCATCATATCTTGGTTAGCAAACCATTTTCACTCACCGATTTTTTAAATCATGATGTGATGGTTGAGCCATCCTTTACATGGGCATCTTAGTTAGAACCTCACTGACATTGGTTGCCCATGCTGCTATAATGAGTAGGCTCAGGAGTCCTCTTTAGTTCCGCCATGACTTATGTGTTGAAGACACATTCTCCTTTCTTCTGTGTTGATTTCTCCATCATGAGTATTAATCTATATAAGAAATGCCATAGAATTCATTCTCACAATTTCCATTGGAACTCTATCCATTCTCATGAGCACGAGGAGCTTTGGCTTCCATTTGCACTACTTTTCTAGGTAAGTTTCTCGAGTGGCACTTTTTGTCACTTTTGCTTTCGCTTTTGTCACTTTTGTCTTTGCAAGTGTTGTTTTTCCTCATTCCTCTTGTCACAAGTGGCGTTTCTATTATTATTAACTTATAAAAGTGTTTTTTTAGTATTTTCAAAGATTATTTTCAAGTGTTTCATCACATTCCTTGTATTTTCGCCTACCAGTAATTATTGTTGTTGGGTGTATTTATGCATGCATGTCCTTCTCTTTTCACTATCTTGTTTCCTTGATGTTAGTGATTGATTCGAATGATTAACAGGTTGATCCAAATCTTTCCTCTTCAGTCACAAATCCAAAGTCTACCCTTCTTCCAACAAAAATTGTGCAATCCTAGAGTCTTTATGCCCGCCTCAATTGTGCATTATGCAATTATTTTAAGTAGAGGTCCCTTCCTACCATCTAAAACTATGCATTTCACAGCCATTGATGTCTCCAACTACGCATTCTCAATCAAAAATAGTAGTGAGACATCCCTACCAGGTGCAGCTACACACTACGCAATCAAAAATAGCGGTGACGCCTCCCTAATAGCTACAACTGCACACTACAGTATAGTTTCTCTCTATCCCAGCAGAAATTGTGCATTGTGTAGATCTAGTCCACAGTCAGCTCCCCTGCAAACAAGCACTGCATAGTCTCCCTTTATAATTTGTGTAGTGTGCTTTTCTAGTGCTCAGTATCCCCCTTTAGTGCCCAGCATTACACAATCCCTTTTTCCAATGACTGTTTTCTACTTATAATTTGATTGTTTAGATGAGATCTTGCATAACTAACTTGTCATCTCCATGAGTGCATATTTTGTAACAGGTACTATAGATCCTAAACACATCAGTATTTCATCATCAGGTAGCACCATGTCTCCCAAGAAAGCACCATCAAAGGAGCTCAAAGAGAACAGTACTGAAGATGTCATTGACAATAGAGTGACAGGAGTACCTATCCTATCAAACACATAATTATATATTTAAAAGGATTCTACTATCACATGGATCACCATCAAAGATGCATTCACTTCAATAGATTTCAAAGAAGAGTTGGAGGATAGGGAATTCTATATGAACATCTATTGATCAAGGTTCCATAAGGTGGCCTATAGATATTTGGTACTACTATGTGTAGATGTTATCAAGTGAATATTACAGGGTCTAGACACAAAGAACATGGCATTAAATAGTGTTAGGGGGAAGCAACTTGCATCCTATCAACCACATGGCATTCACTTGATTTACAAATTTTCCAATCCTAAGGAGCACCTAGATTCTCAATTCTATGTTGCTTGGAGTTATTTGAATACCAAATAAGTGATCAAGTCATGGTGGAAAGAACCGACCAATTTCACTGAAAACCTAATAGTAATTACAAAACCAAGTCTCTCAAAACATTTTACTAGTACTTGAGGGTTATGTTTTTTCAAGTATGTGAATAAAGGAACATTGAATCTTTCCCCAAAGTATGGATCTATATTCTATATATGATCATCACAGAAGGGAAGACATTCAGTTGGTCATATCTATTATACCAACAACTAAAAATCAATTTGAATAAGGAAAAAAACATACCGCAAGGAAAGAAGCCATGGTTTTACATGTCTGCCTATTTACTTGATGGAATATGTGCTCGCCATGAATTCAATGGTCTAAAATGGAATTGGACCCCAAGAGAGATCCATGTCCATGTGTATTGAAAATAGTTGTTAAGAGTATTATAGGGGAATGTATGAGAAACTTGTTGAGCACTTCTTCAAGGTTTTGTATCAGACGATCTTCAAGGAAGATGCTCCTTTCATGTCCCATGAGGCAATGAAGACGGTAGTAGAAGTAGAAAATTGTTTTGCCTCACTTAATGGTACTTACCTTAGAGTATTCGGTTCTTATAAACCTCCACATATTTTTTCGAGGTATGTGACCGATAAGGTGGTCATGCAGGAGGTTGTCTATCACCTTAGCATAGGTATTTCTCAGTTATTGTAGCAAAAGAAAAATGAACCCTGGCCTTCCTTCCTTCTTTGAAGTGGGATCCTATGAGCTCAAGAGCTTAAAGGTCATTGAAGAAAAAGTATAACAACTTAAAAGCATTAAGTTCGGTGAGATGAGCTTCCACATGTATGATCCCAAAGGAATATGCAAAAGATAATGCGCTAAGTTTCATTTTTCCTGGGTTTATCAGTCTTATTCTAGGACAAAGGAAGAGAAGATGAAGAATTTCTATAATGCTTCCCGACCACATGCAACAAGAAAAGAAGTAGGCCCTTCCAATACAGGACATGAGTAGGATGTTGTCCAAGAAGGAAAGAAGAAGGAAGTTCCCACTCCAATTAATACTAAGTATAAGAGGTGCATAACTTAGGAGTAGAGCATAGCCTAAATTTTCAAGAATATCCTATCATTTTGAGAGTGGTTATCGCAATAGAGAAGAGGAAAATATAGTTAGGAGAATTTAAAAGGAAGCAAAAAGAAGAAGAGAAGGGGCAGGAGAAAGAATGAAAGTAAGAGGGGGAATGGATACAAAAAGAAGATCGAGAAAGGAATGAAAGAGAAGATATGTAGGAACGGGAAGAATTGAGAAAGAAGGAAGAAGAAGAAGAAATACATAAACAACTTGAGGGAGAAAAATAGAAGTAGTTGGAAGATGAAGAAAGAAATCAAAAGCCGGATGAATAATTTGCACAATAAAATGAGGAGTAGATACAAGACCAAGACATGGAGGTTGAGCGGGGTAATGAGAATCAAGAGGCTAACATTGTGCCCATTGTAGAACAAGCCAGCATTCAACCTTAACCTCCTCTTATAGGTGGCCATATCCCATTCAGAAAAATGGGAATATCTCCTCTTGATGATGATATGGTCATGGATATTTCCAGCCTGACCTTTGGTCAGCTAAAGATAATAATAACACAGGAAAGTCAGAAGTACTTTCCTACTGACCTAGTTCATCCTACTTCCATTCATACAAAAAGGCTTATTGTGACCAATACCAGGAAGAATCTGAGTATAGTCGCAACAGCAAATGTAGCCTTTGTAGGGGCTACAAAAGTAAATACAAATTTATTGATGGAGGAGAATAAGCTATTGGAAAAGGATCTAACTGTTGTAAGACAAAAAATTGATCATCTTTAGGTTGACAACCAAAGAGTGTATTCCATTGATTCTGAACTGGAGGAGCTACGAGCAGCGATATATAATGAAATATAACTATTGGGAGACACAATGAGACAATTTTATGAAGATACGATCATTGTTCATAAGGTGGTGGTGTCCTTGTATGAAATGAAAAAAAGATCATGGAAGAATGTGAAACTTTTGAAGGTGATTCATGAAACCATTATCATGATCCAAGAATGGGGTACTAAGTATAGAAATTAACCATCAGAGTTTCCCAAAAAGACAAGCTAATAAGTAGAATTGGAAAAAAGGTTGAGGTGAGAATAATTTTACGGAGTAAAAAGCAGCTTGGTACATATATGGTTAACATTATAACCACCTAAGAAATGTTGTATCACAATTTGGACTCCTTGGTCAAAGCACACAAGATTCCTTTTCTTCGATTGTTTTCAAAGGCAAAGGGAAGAAATATGAATAAGCAGAAAATCCAAGAATACTTGAACAATTTGAAGTAGGTTATTACTAAAGAGGATTTGGAATTCATAAGGCATTACATGCAATTATATGTATCTATACCTGCCAAGGTAAACATGTGAGGACATAGCAACAGAATATAAAGAGTTTGATATAAGCTAGATATTCCATCCACATTTGAGGACATAGCAACAGAATATAAATCTTGGTACCAATATGTTGCAACAGAGCTACAAGTGGAAGTTGTTGAGCTAAAGTTTCCTCAAATCAAAGCATAATGTATAAAGTTTTGTCTTATTAGGCTCTAGCCATATTTTTGTCCTATGTGGAGATTTTTGTCTTATTCTATTTAGAAAATGATAAAATTGTAAATGTAAGTGGAAATCTAAGAGTCAAATGTGGAATATGAAGAGTCATTAGTTAGAATAAAGACAAAATAAGTCCAAGAGACATGAGGGCAACTTAAAATTCACAAGGGGAGATGAAAGGTCATCCCATTTGTTATAAATAAGCCCTCATAACTCAAAAAAATCCTTTCCACTTGAGATTGGCAGCATCGGATTCTCTACTCTAGCATAGGAGCGTGTATCATTCTTTGGAGAAGCAAGTAGTAACTACATGTTCCACTATTGGGGCTAGTGTCATATCATTGTATCGTATATTTGGAACTTTCACTTAATGATCAGAATCTCTCAGAGGTAACACACCTTCATGCATGTATTGTGGATGTTGTAGGACTATTCTTTAAATTTTTATGGTATATGTTATTTCATTCATGCTAATGTCAATGAACTATTTCATTAACTTTAGTATGTTTCTTGTTGGATGTGTGTTATATTTTTTTTCATGATTGTTTTTATCTTGTGAACTTGTTGATGGCACTAGAAATTTGTCAACTAAGGGTCCTCCCCGATGTGAAGTCCCAATTAGACCTCACATCTTTTGGAGTAGGAGCTCCATCCCTAATATCATCTTGGTTGCCATATACTCTTATAGATATGCCTTGGCTCTAACTATCAGCAAGAGAGAGGATTACACATGCGCCTTCAAAAATAAAGGGTGTGTGCCTGGTGACTTTTTGATCATACGAGTGTCAAAGTTCTTTCACTACGGAGGGGAGGAGAAGTGAGCCCCTAAGAGAAAGTTAGTAGTTTCACCCTAATACACAGATGAACAATAAGGGTTCAGACAACATGAAATGGAATAGTCCACATAGATGTGACGGTCATTGAAACCAATATAATGAGGAAGATCTGTCTATTATCCAACAGAATAGTCCATGAGGATGTGATAACGATAATCGAAATTACATCACTTTCTCAATATGAAAGTACCAAAATAACCGAAATAGTTCAACTACTTTAGCATAGATGAAAGCAAACATGAATTACAAACATTCATAGAATAGTCTTACAAATATCCATAATTCATGCATAAATAACGTGTGGATCGTAAAGGCTTATGTTATGAAGTAAAATTTCCAAGACACCTATATACAATGACCATCACTAGCTCCAATAGTGGAGTGTTGGAGCCACTCCTTGCTCCTCAAAATAATTAATATGTCTCTCTAGTGCCTTGCGGAAGGATCCAAGGTGAAAAGTCCTTTGCTCGTACAATGAGGGAGTATATATAACCTAGGGTGACTCTTTGACTACCCTCATGACTATTTGACTTCCTATGAATTTTCCACTTACATGACTCTTTACATTCCATGTGTGTCCTTGGGACTTCCACTTTACAATACAGTTTGTATACAATATACATGATCCACAATAGTGAGGTGGCATATGACCACTCATGACAAGACATGACATGAAACTACTGACATGGACTGCTTGATGATGTGGAAAAGTAAAGCCACTATTGTTGCTAAGTGTTGGATATCATCTTGAAGATGCTTTTATTTCCACCTTCGCATGTCTTAGTGATGAGGAATATCCAATGATCTCAAGTCTTGAATAGTGGTCGCAAACTAGTGTCCCTTCACTTTCTCTTGATCAATCAACTTGTGAGTTTAGATGCGAGAGAGTCTTTGATCATGCTTCCTTCCTCCTTATTCATCATATTGTCATGATAGAGCACATGTTCCTACAATTCACTCATGACGAGCCGACATCAAACTGAAAACCCCCTAGTCTAAGGGGATGCATTTTGATTCACCAACTGAGCCTGGAACAAGTGATATGCTGAGAAGAGGGACTCAGTGACTTCATAGTACACAGTTCTTGCAACCAAGGGAAAACCTTTATCTCTGAGACTACGCAGTTTGTAGTTTAGGCATGTTTGAGGTACAATATTGCATAGCTTCCAAAGCCAGTGGGACAAGATGAAGGGATGGGAACTAGGAGAGCTCACTATGCAGTTATAGGAGTCAAGGAAGGTTGGGTTGCTACAGAGTTTCATAGTTCAAGAGATCAAGGGATGAGCTTGAGGCTTTTTATTGTGCAGTGTGTAGTGGAGGCCAGGCTGGGAGGAATGACTGCGCAATTCTGGAGGTGAAGGTCGGGGCTTCGGCACAAAAACTACGCAATGCAACATTCTTGGGAGGTAGGAACTATGCATTCCACAATGCCAAGTATAAATATCAAAGATAGAGGATTGATACCACATAGTGTGCAACTCAAAGGAGGCTCGGTGAAGATAGGTTTCATGGTCACGAAGTTTTTCCGAAAATATCTAAATGTGGGATCAATGAAATCGGTGTGAATGGTGATGAACTTTGACTGTAATCACACACTTAGAATATTTGATGACATGAAAACATATATCATTTGAACAACTCATTTCCCTCTATGTGACAACTTTACGACAAGTTACGACTAGTGCGACACCAAAGATGTACTTTGCGGCGACTGTGACAACACTTATGCGACAATGCTCAAAACTTTGGAAATGAGTACGATGGGTACTTACAAGGTTATAACAACCCATTTCCATAAATATGACCTCTTAGAACGACCATAACGGTATTATACACAAGATATGACAACTAACATTCTAAAAGATGACACTTTTCCCATCTTGCAAAGGGGAACACAAGACTCTCAAAAAACAAATAAAATGAGTTTCAAAGTTTGTGACAACCACCAACAAGATCAAGGAAGGCTCTGAAATTGGGTATTGGAAAAAAATTTGGAGGGTGTTGTAGCAGTTATAACACTTAGCAACACACTTGTATAATTCCTGCTTCTCAGCTTGGGTCAACTTCTTCTATATAGGGCCTTGGTTCTTCAAGGAGTATTGATTCATCGTATAGATCACTTTGATGTCCCCACTTACCCCATGCATAGACACGGTCCCCTTTATGCCCTCTCATTTGAACATAACATAAGATTCAAATATATCACAATGTTTCAAGTTGGGAAGGGTAGTGTATATTTCCAGCTTAAGATTTTCAATGTATAATTTTTCATCTTTGGTGTTGCTCCGCTGCCAACAGGCTTGGAAAGTACCCTGACAAAGTCACGCAGGAACACAAACATTTATCTATTTCCAATAAGCCTAGACAGTACCCCGACAGAGTTTCTTGCTTCACCTCTTTACACATGAATCATTTCTCTACTTTCACCTTTATTTATTCATTTTTAAAGAGGATTGTGCATAGACACTTATTCATTTTTGGGCGAAAGAGGGACCCCAATTTATTGAGAGTAGAAGAGTTTGTTCCTTCAGAGAAGCATATAGAGACCTTTGATTTAGGTTTGCTTGTTTATATTTTTCCCCTTGTCCTCTTCTGTTGATTAGATAAGCATGAAAATAGTGAAACACAAAATCGACTGTAGGCATAAGGTTTCCAGAGTAGACACGGGTTCATGGTTGGACCAAAATCTCCTTATGATGGATTGTATTTTCCATTGAAACTTCACCAACCAAAAGATATAACTGACATAAGGAAGGTGGAATAGAGGTTAGCCAAATGTTGAAGTGTCACAAAACTCTTTAAACTTCAGCGACACACATACTAAGAAGCCAAAATAGGTCTAGGCCCAACACTTGTTCACATGATCAAAGGAGACAAACAACAAGAAAGAAAAGCAAAACGAAACAAAATGAAAAGAAAGACAACACACAACAAGGAAACAAAACTAGAATACAAGAAAAAGAAGCTAAATCAAAGCATAATTCAAGAGAAATGTAATAAGAGACTAAAGATAACAAGACGGGATGGGTGCAAGAGAAGAAAAACTAAGATGCAGTTAATCCTATGCCTAACCTAGCAACTAGAAGGTCGAGGTCATGTATAATGGAATCTCCAATGTAGCCACCATAATCATTCCCAAACTACAATCACAAAGATACGATCAATTAAAATAGATATAAAGAAATGTGCAAGAGAAAATACAAGACCTTGAATAATTTGCATGAAAATTTGAAGGTCTTTCCTGTGGGTAGAAAGATGTGTCACGACCACTACTTTCATCAAATTCACATTCTTACTTCTCTAATGGAAAGCATAATTAGATAAACCTCGAGGAATTCTTTCCAATGCACCTTCTTGTGTGTCATCCTACTTAGAAAGCATGAGAAAAGGCCGAAACTTGTTTATTGTAATGGAGCTTGCTGAGTTATATTGCTCCAACCATTCAACGATTGGATCATAAAAATCACGACGATCCTTTTGAAAACCCAAAACTCTTTGAAAAGATGGATTTTCAATTAGAGGCACGTGATTATAATGAGAATATTGGGAGAGTAGATCTGATCATATTCGGCAATGTCAAGAAATTGAGGACCTAACATAAGCATTAGCAAATGCTGAAGTGCCTCGACCGCTCGGCAAAAATCCGAATAGTGAGATGTTGAACGATGAATATTGAAGAATGTAAAACAAATTCCATTGGATATATTGGTGGTAAAATGATAACATGAATGACAATCATCAAAGACAGAATAATGATCAGATGAGATGATTAAAGCATCATATTCCCAATTTGTAATAAATTAAGATAAATCAATTTGAACCGTTTTGTGAATGATCTAAAGAATCAAACCAAGTTCCTCGCAAGCCAAATGTGACAAATCATTTTCTTGTAACTTGTGACAAATTGTGCAAGCACCGTAATCATGAAAAGAATTTAAAAGGGATGCTAACACAAAAAATACATGAGACTAGTCAGAAAATGGTGAATGGAGAAGAACTTTATTCGTGTGATGACTTGTACATTCATTATTACTTGAGATGATTTTAGGTGTGACGAAGGGGAATATTTGCATTATAACATTCGCAATAAAAATCAAGAGTTGACTATTAAGAGAAGAATCTGATAAGCATGATTCCTTCAACCAAAGATAGTCTTTGAAATTATCAAATTCACAATTTCATGACTCTATGAGAGATACATATTCCAAACCCAAGTTTGACGTGAGAGATTTGCATGAAGATGAATAAACTGAAAAATATTCTTAAATCCAGTCAAAAGTAAAATCTTGAAAATTTGAAAGATCATGCCTGAAATACCAAACATTTTTCAAAAATAAATTTACATCAACTGAAACCATGCAAAGAGAAAGGTTGTGTGGGAGAAACCATATCTGTCTTAGTTCGGGGGTCTTACCAGATTCAAGAGATCTTGACATAACCATCAAAGGAATTTGAAGTGCCTCGTCTTCTTAGAAGGTCTTGGAACTTTCCAGAATTGTAAAATCACATTTTGAAGATTTTACCAGATCATGTAGGGTGTGAGGATAGTTACTACCACTGTTTTAATAAGACAACTACTCTCTGGATGGCAGCCATCTTTATCACTATTTTAACCAGATTCTTCAACTTCAGCAACCATATTACTCAATTCGAAAGGTTATTCTGATCGCAAATTCAAAGATAAATGAATCATGGAAATTTCTTGAGAAAGTTGATTTGAAGAGTTGTCTTCATGCAAGTGAAGAGATGATGAGGGTTGGGAAAAGTACTCAAAGATTTTGTTTTTTCATTTGCATCATGGATAATCTTACCAACTTATGCCAATTGGGAGGCTAAATCATTGGATGACGGACTTGAAGAACATGGATTACCCCTATCGCAAGTAGATGTATCGAAGACGGTAGAGCACAATGGATAGTGAGATGAAGAGGAGGTTTTGATAAGCACATCTTATTTGATTGAATCAGATTCTAGATCCACAGTAAAATCTTCATGAAAAACCCAAAGACTATTTGATGCACCTAGGCCTTCGTGATCACATGCATCAATTAAGTCATCATCACTATAATGATTGTTGCCCGAGGTTACGGATTGATTGAAAGAATTAATTACATTTGATTCACTACCGAGATTAGCAGATTGAAAATCATCCAAGAATGGAAGTGCATCATCTTCACATGGAGTATTTTTTAAATATAAGAAAGATTGAAAGTATCTTCACCTTCCTACTCCTCTACCTATGTTAATTGACTTTGTTGTATCTTATTGCAATTTGAACCAACAACATGAAAATCAAGAGAGTGTGAAGGGCTAGCTGGCAAAGCATATTGATTGGGTGGATCACAGTACAAAGAATCATGGCATATAGATGATAGAGGATCACATAAATCTAGATTAGATTGGAGGCTAGAGTTAGGAATGATAACATCATGTTGTGAAATGAGTAAGTTAGTCTTCCCCATGGGCTTCATGAGCCATTATGGGATTTCCTCCATTGAATTTGAGTCATGAGAAACGGAAGAAGAATGAGAAGGTGGATTAAGAATTTGATTTTCAGATTTCCCAACTTCATAATCACCGCAAGGAGGCACCCACATCAGGACTAGAAAAGGAGGAGGACAAGGAACAAAAGGAATAATAGGTTCCTCCTCTAAAATTAGAGGTGTCTCATGACTCACAAGAGTTGGGGAAGTAGGAAAATCAGCGGTTTTAGGTTCACAGTGTAAAGAGATAAGGACCAAGCGCTCAAACTCTTGCTTCAAGAAATCCTGATTCATGTCTTCTTCATAAATTTCACAGCAAAGGTGAAGGAATCAATCAGAAAAATCCTCAATTGATTCATTAGGCTTCATTCTTAAGAGATTGATTCTTTTATAAACATCTCAGTAATTATAACTATCAAAGACTTGATGAAACTCCCCAAGGAACTGACGAAGGGAATGGATGGAATCAAGTGGAAAGGTATGGCACCATCGATTAACACGACATTCAAGGGTGAGGAAGAAAAGAACACAAGCAAACTATTCATCATTGATTTCATAAGATTCACAAAATTTAAGAAAATTAGAAATGTGCTTAGTTATGGATGTTCCATCATCACCATCAAACTTTAACTGGGACAAGTGATAGAGAGGCTCATCGAGGATTGAAAATGAATAAACGAAAAAATTAGAGAAACACCCCGGGAGTAAGATTTGAGTATGAGCCATTTTAGATAAGAGGTTCAAACCAAATTCAACAATCTCACCTTGTCATCTAGCCCTCCTTCTAGTGCCACTATTGATGGTGTTGGAAATCTATTAACCATGGGGTCTCCATGATGTGAAGTCCCAATTAGAACTCACATCATTTGGAGTAGGAGCCCCATCTAGAATATCAACCTGGTTGTCATGTATTCTTATAGATATGCCTTGCCTCTAATTGTTAGTAAGAGAGAGGAGTCCACATGTGCCTTCGAAAATCAAGGGGGTGTGCCTAGTGAGTGTTCGATCATGTGTGTCAAAGTTATTTCACTACAGAGGGGAGAAGAAGTGATCCTCTAAGAGAGAGGTAGTAGTTTCACCCTAGTAGAGACACACATGAACAAGAAGGGCCCATACAAAATGAAGTGGAATAGTCCACAGAGATGTGATAGTCATTGAAATAATATGACGAGGAATATTTGTCTAATATCCAACGAAATAGTCCATGAGGATGTGACAATCATAATAGAAATTAATTACATCACATTCTCAATATGAAAGTACCAAAATAACCGAAATAGTTCAACTAATTTAGCACAGATGAAAGCAAACATGAATTATAAGCATTCACATAATAGTCTTACAAATTTCCATAATCCATGCATAAAGAAAGTGTTAGCCTTGAAGTCTCCTGCTATTAAGTAAAATTTCTAGGACACCTGTATACAATGAACACCACTAGCTCCAATAGTGGAGTGTTGGAGCCACTCCTTTCTCCTCAAAATAATTGATTTGTCTCTTTAGTGCCTTGCAGGAGGAGCCAAGGTGAAAAGTCCTTTGCTCATATAATGAGGGAGTATATATAACCAAGGGTGACTCTTTGACTACCCTCATGACTGTTTGACTTCCTATGAACTTTCAACTTACATGACTCTTTACATTCCATGTGTGTCCTTTGGACTTCCACATTACAATACATTTTGTATACAATATACATGATCCACAATAGTGAGGTGGCATATGACCACTCATGACATGACATGAAATGACATTGCTGACATGGATTTCTTGATGATGTGGCAATGTCAAGCCACTGCTGCTGCTAAGTGCTAGATTTCCTCTTGAAGATGCTTTTCTCTCCACCTCCACATGGCTTGGTGATGAGGAATCTCCAATGATCTCAAGTCTTGAATAGTGGTCGCAAACTAGTGTCCCTTCGCTTTCTCTTGATCGGTCAACTTGTAAGTTAAGTTGTGAGAGAGTGTTTGAGAATTCTTCCCTCCTTATTATCCTTCTTCATCATCTTGTCATGATAGAGCACCTATTCCTACACTTCACTCATGATGAGACGACATCAATCTGAAAACCCCCTAGTCTAATATGATGCATTTTGATCCACCAACTGAGCCCAAACAAGTGACAGGATGGGAAGAGGGACTCAGTGATTGCATATTGCACAATTCCCTCATCCAGGGGAAAATATTGAGCCTTGATATTGCACAGTGCATAGTTCAGGAAGGTTTGAGGGACAATACTGCGCAGTTTCTAGAGTCAGTGGGACAAGATGAAGATATGGAGACTGGGAGAGCTCACTACGCAATTTTGGGAGTCAAGCAAGGCTGGGGTGATGTGGATTTTCATAGTTCAAGGCCTCAAGGGATGAGCTTGAGGCTTGTGATTGCGCATTGCATAGTGGAGGTCAAGCTGGAAGGAATGACTGCGCAATTCTGGAGGTGAAGGTTGGGTCTTGGGCACAAAAATTGCAAAGTGCAGTAGTCTTGGGAGGTAGGAATTGTACATTGCGTAGTGCCAAGCAGCAAGGTCACAACTAGATTACTAAGACTGCACATTTCGTAGTTCAAGGGAGGCTCGGTGAAGCTAGGTTACTCGGTCGGGAAGTTTTTTTGAAAATGGCTATGTGTGGGATCAGTGAGATCGGTGTGAATAGTGATGAACTTTGATTGTGATCACACACTTAAAATATTTGACAACACAACAACATAGATCATCCAAACACATGAACAAATCATTTCCCTCTATGCAACATTTTTACGACAAGTTACAACAAGTGTGACACCAAAGATGTACTTTACAGCGACCGTGACAACACATGTGACAATGCTCAAAACTTTGGAAATGAGTGCCGCGAGTACTTACAAGGTTAGAACAACTAATTTTCACAAAGATGACCTCTTAGAACCACCAGAATGGGCTTATACATAGGATATGACAGCCAACATGCTAAAAGACAACACTTTTCCCATCTTGCAAAGGGGAACACAAGACTCTAAGAAAACAAATGAAATGAGTTTCAAAGTTTGGGACAATGACCAACAAGATCAAGGAAAGCTCTGAAATTAGGTATAGGCCAAAATTTTGAAGGGTATTGTAGCATCTACAACAAAACTATTTTGTAATATAACTAATAATTATATATATGTTTGTGTTTCTCTTATAGGATAGTACTATTATTTTTCTTATAGAGGCTCACCCTTTCCTTTATGCATTACAATTGATATTACACAAGGTTTACTTATTTGTTGTCACCAAAGATATGTGTATATCTTCTTATGTGTTAAGTGTAGCCAAGGCACATCTTTAAGATCATAGTTATGGAAACTGACCATATTTCTGATTGAGGCTCCTACTCCAAACCGTGTGAGGTCTAATTGGGATTTCATATTGAGGAGATCCCCCTAATTAACGGATTTCTAGTACCATCATCAAATTATCACTATCGTATTTCTTGAATTTATGAAAAATGGTTGAAATACAAAAATAAAATAAAAATCAAATGAGCACACCATCTAGTCAATGAATATAATATGTATCTTGGGAAACCCAAAACAAGATAAACCTATATATATGGTGAGATTTATTCTCTACTCTCTTTTCTTCAATTGTGAAATTCCAATACAAAGAAATGGGAGGCACTCACTATGGAGTTGTCTTTGACACTATGGCCCCAATGGATACTACAGAATATTCTTCCTCCTTTATTATACTCTCAAATCATACTCCTAGATGTTCTTCTCAACTATGGAATAAGTACAATACTAAAGATTGGAACCCTCTCTCTTCTAATGGCCTAATATTTAACATAGCTTGATAATTAGCTAGGGTTAGGGTTTTTAGATCCTCAAACTTCAATTAGTGATAATATTTGGACCTTCTACAGTATTCTTTAAATTCCGCACATGGATGTTCCCACACATAAGTTATGTGAGTTGACATGGCATCCACTCAATATTATGGTGGTCAACAAGGTAGGTCAAGAGGCATAACTTATGCATATGAACTCTAGTTGAGGTGATTTTTGCACTAGTAGAAAGTGCTTAGTGTGTAGAACAATATCTAGGGTCTAGGAACTATGATCATAATGTTTTTACCCCAAAAGTGTCATTTTATTCCTTAAATGGATGGATTTGAAAGGTTTCAAACCCCAGACCTATAAATTGGGACCTGCCAATAAAATCAGCACTGCAAGACAATTCCTCCATTTTTTTCCATAGATAAAGTATTTAGATGAATGACTATTTGTATAATTATCAATTCTAAATAAATAAAATTTAAGAGTAATTTGAATATTCCAATGATAAACTTGTAATGTTTACGTAGTTAAGGAACCTAATGAAACAAGTAAATGGATAAAGTGTAATCCATTAAGATTCAAAAGTAAAATCATTGTTCTGAAAACTAAAATATGGAATATTAATACAAATACAAAGGATATAATGTTTAATAGCATTGAATCCTACATAGAAGTTGGAAATAAAATTATATGGTCACTGTTAAGAATTATTGGGATGTAGCAAATGTGACAATAGAATAAGAAGTTCAAATTGACATTGCCATGGAAGATGCAAGGGGATGAATAAGGATATTATTGGTATATTACAAGGATAGAAACCAATATGAAAAAACTAAAATGGTTAAAAAGGTATGAACCACAAGAATGATGATAACTTATGTAATTGAGTCTCGATTTTTTTGTTAGAATTATTTCTCTTTGAGAGAATATTGATCTAGCCAAACCCCTTTGGCATATAGATTTCAATGAGTCAATACAAAAGGTTTTAGTCTTCCATCCTTGAAATAATCAATTATGTATCCACCATGTATGCCCCATCAACATGCTCCTTGACTCTTTCCCTAAAAAATAACTTTGAAACCCAATACTATAAAATATTGTATGGATTTTTCTTCTTACCTTCATAAATTAACAATTAGTTAGATAAACATGTTGTGTGCGTATAGAATTATTGATTTTCCCCTAGAAACTTTGGTAGGGTCATTAATCGGTCACGAAATCCCCAAAACCTTAATATAATAGTAATCATCCATATTAAAAAAGTATCTAACACAATATCACCAGAAAAACATGGGTATTGGACCTTAGTAACATATCCTCCTTTTACCAGTGCATATTCATATACTATTCCTAGGCTTCCTTCTCCACCACCTAGTAATTTTATCATATTTTTGTTTGCCACTTTTTGGATATAAGTACGAAATGGGAAAGAAATACATTTTCAAATCCTTTTCATTCTAATCAAGGGTATGAATGCCACAATCAAACAAGTGAACAATTTTACATGAGAAAATTATTGTCGAATTCATATATTCTATCATTAATGGAGATGAAAGTGGTTTCATGATCATTGTTAGTCAATCCTACATTAAACCTTCCTATGTAGGAGAAAGAAATAAATCCATTCCTCTTCCCATACCATTGCATACTATGTTCCAAATATTCTACTAAGAATTAATCAATATAAAATTATTCCTCCCTTTAGGTTCTTAATATTTATATGTCTTAGAAATATTATGTTACTACCTATAATTTTAGCCAAAACCTAGGGACTGTAATATTTTGTTTAATTTGTTCCCCAAAATTTTATTTCACATAACCCTCCATTCCATGGGTAGCTATCAATAGCTAAAACATTTTCACTATGTTGGTTGGGATTGATAGTCATGCTTTAGTATTGGTGATCATTTGTATCATTATGGTTGTACAATATTGCAACCTTGAGGACAAAATATGAAACCATCACTACTTTTGGGATGAAACATGCCTAATAAATGTCATATAAAATATACTTATCTGTTTTACCATTTTTCCTTCTTGATGATAGTTTGATACCATTTCTCATCTTCAATATCATTATATGTGTTAAAAACTCACATCGTGTGTAGTTTTCTTTTAATCATGTTTCTATTGTATGTCACAAACTACAAATAATTTGCACCAGAAGACAACCCTATTTAGTTCCCTTGAAAAATCCCTAAATCATATTTTCATGCAACTTTAGTCTTTCTATAACAATGTATAAAAGCAATCCAATTTACAACCTTATAAAGAAATTTCTAATGAATTAAAAATTGTTGTGAGTGGTAGGTAGTTTATTTTCCCCTTTTTGCTTACTAGTTTCTTTTGAATATGTACCTTGTAAAACTTTCCTCGTGTTATTTTCTTGTTGGAAAAATAATTGTCTTTTATGACTACATGGTAGGAAAATACTTGGAATGGTTTTAACAGTTGTTGACCTAACCAAGTCTCAATTCCCATGTCTCATTTCCCTAGTCAATATCATATGTGGATACCTATTGAATAAGTTGGTATTAGATGATTTCAATGTATTATTAAATCTCAAAACATTTGTAATGTCCCTATCCACTTCTTTTACCTTTTTCCCATCAATATACTCTATCATATCTACTTTTCCCATTGTATATGCATTGTTTACTTTCCATGAACATATGAATCCATGCAATTTTTTGATAGCTTGTTCTAAGCTTTGTAACCCATTCTTATATCATAGCGAGGTAGGTTCGAGAGAATGGAAATACTTTATAGAACTACCAGAATTGGAGGTGTGAAAGTGGCTCTATGACTATCTGGCAATGATAACTGGCTGGCTAAGGCCCTGACTGTTAATGACCTTACCTATTAGGTTCCAACTAAGATTCGCCTTCCTTGTTTGTATATAATAATATACTCTAAGATTTTCCCAGTGGTGGGTTCCAAAAGTTTTGTGATTAACTTTCATGTGTTAGACAACCTACCATCATGTTAATGGTTATTCCTTGAACTTATAAGAGTTCTATCAATGATGATTTTCATGTCTAGGTTGTTTCATGACAATTTTCTTCCATCAACTCAAATCCCAGTGATAACTTAACCACATTTTCTAGATATACATTTGATAAATTCTTGTAGGTTTATTTTTAACAATGATCTCATTAACCACTAGACATTTCTAAACACTTGTAATTAAATCATATTAATTGGGAGCTCACCACTTAGGGAGATAAGATCTTATCTATGGTGACTCTTCATCCATATACACTTTAATAACTATGATTCAATGGTTCTTAGTCATTTAATAGTTATCATATGGGTTATTTCCCATCGGACCCTTACATTTTTGTGAAGCTTTCAAATGAGCAATCCATTATGCAATTTCATTAAAAAATAAAAATGCATTCGATATAATTCCTTACCTTAGCAACTTCCATTTTACCTCTATTTACCTCATCAATACATTTTATACCAACATCTTGATTTCTCTACTTTGTATTGGTCAATGATTTTTATCTGTAAAGATGGTATTAGACACTCTATCCCTTGTCAAAATTTAGTCAAAATGGTGTCCACCCTAGTTGCTTCTTTCATGTTATTTAATGTGCCAAAAGAGCATCATGTAGTTAGTTGGCCTAGTATAATATCTTTAAGTCATAATATTTTGTGATTCTAACAACCAAAAATGCATTTATCCTCTCATCCTAACCATTTTTGTATTGTATTATGGAACACTCTTATTATGCACAACTTTGAGAATATTATTCATTAAAATCATGATGTTATTCATGGAAAAATGAGTACCTTAGTTGAGCATGATCTATATCAAACTTCTAAACCTACATATTACATCACCCAATAAAAACTTGTAGCTTCTTGTGATGTTTCTACCTTGATTTTCATAGCCTCTACACACATTTTGAACAAATCTATGGTGACAAAAAAGTTTTGGAATTTTTTTCTTTATTGGAACAAAGGGTATGATAAGGCATATTATCCAATGTTCAAAGGGTTGCATTAGGTGTATCATGTGGATTTTGTTGTAATCCCTTATATTTGGCTTGGTACTAACATGTTGGAAGAATTTACACTTCTTCACATGCTTGAAGAAATCTTCGAAAATATTCCATTTTCACAATATTAAATATATAATTTTATGAATGGTCCTTGTCAAGAAAAAAAATCCTCCAAGGATGCCTTAATGAAATCATCTTTCCAATCGTTCCAGCTCTAATTATAAAACTCATTTCCTAAGAAATTTATCCATCCAGTTTTATTTTGCATAAGGTGCATGTTAAGACCTTAAATCTTGAAGTTGATTTACAAATTATTCACCTTTGAACTTTGGTAATCCCTTTAGGTGCTCTTTCATGTTGTAAGAAATATTATAAATCTCCTAAGTAACCTAATACATCTTGTACTTTGAAATAATTTCCATCAAGGAAGTCTCCATGTTACCATCGTTTGGGTTCTCTATTATCAACCTTAGATAAATGGATGATGCTAATATGAGATTTTCTTATCTCAACAAAAATATGAAATTTATACTTTTAGAGGAGCATTACCAACCATTGGTTGAGCCTTCCCAATAGTAACCACTTATCGGTGATGTATTATAAAGCTTGATTATTGACATAATAGTTAAACATATTGGATAACAACTAACATGGAAAGTATCCAGGTAATATACCATACATAAATCTTGTTGCTTATTAGTTTTGTAGTTGTAATGTCAGTAATAGCTTTGTCTCATTAAAAAACTTGGGTGATCTAGTTCCTAACCACCATATTGTGTGAGGACAACTTTGATAACAATACCCAAGACATCACTTGCACATGAAATTATTTTTTATTGTTGGTAAATCTCAATATTAGAGCTTTCATGATCTTGTTTTTTAGTGTTTCAAAACACTACTAGCATTCATTAGTCAATATGAATGGTCTCTCCTTCTTTAGCAGCAACTTCATTAGGGATTCTATTCATGCATATACTTTGGAAAAATTTCAAGAATAGTTTATATGCCCCAAAAATAATTGGTTGGTGGTTCCAAGTCTCTAAATACCTTTACCTTCTTAGTATCTACCATCGTTCCTCCACTTGGTACATTGAATCCCAAGAGTTTTGAAACATTGCAACAATATTGATACTTTTTATCATCATTCAAGGTTAGGGATGTGATTTTTGAGATAGCCAAATAGTGTTGAATCATCTAGATGAATCCCTAGTGATTTACAATAGAAATATTTGAATATATTAGCTATCATTTTGGGAGAAATAGGGAAAGAATTAAGTAAATAAAATATAATTCTTCAAAATTCATAGGTTCTCCATTTAATGTCAAATTTTGTAAGAGGATGATCATTATCCCTTAGTGATACCTAATTGTATCCCAAATATCCATCAAGAAATAAGTAGATTTATATTCTACCAACTTATTCTATTGTTCCATTTGGAGAAATGTGTGGGAAAAGGATTTTCTATGTTACATGAATTGATTTATGAAATTATACACATATTATTGGTTTTCCATTCTTCTTCCTTTCCACTATTATTGGCAATACCCACCCACTCTCCTTTATTAGGAAAATAACATTGCAATCTAACATATTCTAAATTTCCTTGTATTCATTTGCTTTGTACTTCAAATTCATTTTACATGGACTATGTCTCACCATATTTGCATTAGTATGAAGTTCAATTTGTAGTTCTACAAATTCCTTCAAAATGCCTTTTAGATCATGATAACTATAAGAGGAGACAAAAAATTCCTAAACATAGTAATGGCCTCTATTACCATTCTGTCATCTTAGCAATCAATGGTACCCAATTATTAGGGATTCCCCCTTCTTTCCAATATTGATCTTCTTTAGAGGTTCTCATGTGCCTTCTATGTATGTCCAATCAGCTAGTTTCCCCTAAATCTATCCAAGATTTATTTGTCCTTTGATTTTCTTATAAAGAGTATGCTCTTCATTAATGAATGTTGATACCTTGAATACCAACATCTCATTTTTTGGATGCATTCTCTCGCGTAAAATTTATATCATTTTCAATATTCTTGGTCATGAGTTACTTCCACACAGTATCCCGACCCTTTATTTCATTGTTCTTATCCTAATGGAAGTTCTACTTGTAGGCCAAGCCATCAATAAATCCTAGAAGGAACTATATTTATATATCTTCGTGAATTTTAATTTGCTGCAATGTTCTTGTTTGAACTATAGCAAACATTGCATATGTTGGACTCTTACTACCCTATAATAAACACAATACTTTTCACCCGTGATATTGCTAAATTAACATAATAATATGGTCGCGGTCTTCCAAAAATCAATCAATATGATTCTCTTATATGGTTAAATACCTCAAAACTAGTATATGTCTTAATCTCATGGCATCTTGTCTTAATTATAAATTTAGTACTCCATACCAATGAATGGAGGAAATAATATTGATGTTGGTAAGTGGGTTGACCACTACATCCAATATCAACTTATTCATGGTAATCATTAGAACTTGTATGTTTTCTTGGAAAATAGTGTTGACCTTTCTTACTTTCATGATATCAAAACCTAAATAAGCATCCTTTGGCATTAAGTACAAATCAAAGGAACTAACAAATATTATTCAATAGTTGTTTAACTCAGTGTAACACCTACAGTTAATTAGCTCTTGAATCGCTTTTCAATGATCCTACCTTCCTACTATCGAGGTGTGGTCTTTGTAAAGTATTGGTTTTCTTTAGTTTTGTTCCTCACTAGAATAAGGTGGTTTGAGCTCATTGGGTTTGATTGAGTTTCAATAAAAGCTTCCTCATGATCCTTTTTTTCTTTGATCACCTTAATCATTTGGCAATGTTGAGGTAGTATATTGCTAAATACAAGATAGACTTTTGTATCATGTGTTTCAAGACTATAGAGGTAATAACACACTTATCTTGTGATACTAAAAATATGGTTATTGACCATGTGTCCCCCTGATTCACAAGAGAAACACCCAAATGCCTTCCTCCCTTTAGCCATGGTCATTAATGAAGAGGTTCCTCCTAGTATGTGAAAGTCACAAGATTAGTGATTACATGCATATTTATTTTAGAAAAATATACTTTAGCTAACCAAATAGTGCCTCTTTTAGTCAAGAGTGATATCATGTACAACTTTTCCCCACATCTAACCAAACGCACGATCTAAAATTTGCAAAATTCAAGGTATTTATGTTGAGGTACTCATAAGCCTCCTTAAAGTAATTAATCATGTCATCTCAACTTATAAACTCTATCGTCTCCTAGTTTCCTGCACCATTTTAATGTTGTGCCCATTAAATTACCTTTGAAGGTAACCCATTTGACCAATGGGTGTTTTTTTCTAAGCTCCAAATGGGTGTTCAAGATGAACAAATAATATTCAACATTTCTTGTTCCATTAAAAGTGAGTAGTTTGGATATATAAATTTAATGAAATTATTGAGTTTTTTATGCTTCTCTTCATAATAGATATCCTTGCACATTTCTATATACAAAGTTTGAATTTGTTGTCTCTTGATCTTTGGTTTCCTCAAAATCTTAATGGATTTCCCATCAATCCCTTGTGTAAACAATTTACCATGCATCCTTATATTCTCATTCGAACTCCATTGCATGCTTGGACTATCTCAATTAGAAAAAAAAAAAAATTGCAAGCATCACCTTTCAATCCTTTGGTAATACCTCTAAAGGCTGCCCATTGTCTTTGTTTCAGTCAAGATTAAACTTCATTTTAAATGTCATCAAACTTTTTACTTCACTCACTTTTTTACTTTTCCCCAAAACTTCTTCTATAGTTGGCTAATTATATGATCCATTTAGTATAAAGTCCTTTCAAGCTTGCAAAATGCCCCTAAAATGTTGGGTCTAAAAAAGACCCTAACATCAAACACAAAGTAATAGCAACAAAACCTTTCGCAATTAAGTGATTCAACTCAAGACTCTAAAACTCTATTGCTAGCTAAATAAAGAAATGTATCAAAACCCTTACTCATAGCCTATATCAAGAATTTAATCACAATATTGTTATTCAAAATAGCAATAACATAAATGATAGGGACAATGATAACTTTAAGAAAGCAATGTGATAAATGAATCACTTGTGATTACTTAAAATAATAATGTCAAACGTTAAAACACCAACTAATTTATTTCTCTATCATAATAGCCATAGCGAATTATACAACCAATCAAAACACAAAGTTTATCCTTAGAAACAACCCAAATATTGGGAAGAAAATCCATTGTGAAAGAGATTGAGTAAGTATCTTCTAATCAAGTTACATGATCCAAATATGTCATATTGACTACTCAACCCCAAGTACTTAGATCATCAAATTAATATTCAACCAAAAACATGTCACCTATTTTTTTCTATGAATGTGTCTATTTATAATATATAAATGTTTAACCAGACAAAATTTGATCAAAATACTTTTAAATTACTTAACTCAAACTTTTTGTAATTCATATTGTTATGAGAAATTTCTTTCAATAAAATCACATTCATAATCTCTAATTAACACGTTTCACACCATTGATTTTCTCACTTAACATATATCAATATTTATTATAATTATATTTATTACATAATTATAATAAGTTCTTACCAAACACATTCAAAAAAATCACAACCAACCCCACTATTAAAACATAATAACAACATTGCATTATACTATTTGATAAATCCAATACGACAGGATATTAGTAAATGATACAAATTCATTAAATACACTAACCATGATTATGGAAAAACCATCTTTATTATCTAAAATTCAAGAATAGATTAAGAACACAATAATACCCATTTTCCTTTTACATGATAAGAACCATAAATATCCATACAACATGAATTTACAACTGGTCTCACATAAAATTTGCCAACTAGAACCAGAAATCTAGAACTTTAAACAGCTAAAACAAATCAATGAAATTTTGACAACGTAGGCAAATCGATGATGAGAGTACAATATGTAAGCCTTCTAAGCTTCCACAAGCTAACTTGCCAACTAATAATCTAGAAGGATAATAATTTAAAAGGACAAAATTTCTCAATACACCTTTGAACCCACCCACCCAAGTTATGCAAACTATTAAAAATGATTTATCACCCATCTCTTTTTTATCCACACTTTTGAACCCACCCACCCATGTCATGCAAACAATAAAAACTTTACCACCCAATGCAGTGATGCAAGTGATTCAAACTTAATAAATGATTTACATGCTACAAAATTTGTCATAAAGTAAAATTTGACTATGTGAACCATTTTTTGCCATTAAAATTAGGTGATAAAGCCCCCTATTATACCGGAATTCCTTGGGAAGGATTTGACATCCAAGTCAATTTTAAAGATTATATGAACACATTAGTCCACTAAGGGTATCATGGTATCATTCGAGATAAAGCTCCTAAGTGATGCATGGCACATTAGCCATGCCTATCCACATACATTCATATTAAAATATTAAATACATATAATAATTAACTAGCAATCAAAAATAAATTCAAGAGTTAATTATGCCATGTGGTGAATTTTTGTAGAATTACACCATTCGGTAAGTTAGCCCTATTTCATCTCTTGTATGGACTATTGTACTATAACCTTATCATTCTATTTGTACAAAGGACTTAGCTTGATGTTACATCATTTAATATTTGTCCTTATTATTATGAAAATCATGATAAGCTATTTATCCCTCTTAATTATTTCATCACTTGTAATAGGGACAGTCCAT